>JARHVA010001257.1:1192500-1230000 GCA_037957365.1 Torreya grandis
TAATAATCATAATCTCCCTTTGAATATATGAAATTGCAATCATATCTCAATAACATCCTTTGATTATGTGCAGTAAAGTTCACTATATTTTACTTTCTTGTACTTATGACTATGTTTGTCTATTTTGTGTGATGATAGTAACTTGTATCAAGCATCAGTTCCCCATTACTTATCCATCCTTAATTTAGGATCTAGTTCCTCCTCTTTTTAGTTTATTTTGATATTTCCCACCTTAGGATAGATCCACCTATACATATTAAGTAGATATCATATTCACATCACAGCCAAACCATCTGAGGTAAATAATTACTCCAATCATTGCTATTCCATCACCAGGTAGTTTACAAAATTAAATAGCCTATAGCTCCTGCTTTGGAGTGAATATTTTGACCAGTACAAAAATGATAAAAGCTACCTCATAAGATTTCATAGTGTGCACAAAACCCACATCAAAAAAAGGATATATTTTCGTAACACGATAAAATCAAAAAAGGACCTAATGAGAATGTTATTGAGTATGTTCTTAAATTCAAGACAATACCTATGAAGATGCCTCAAGAAGTCCTTGAATAGTTAGCTATAAAGTATGTCATACAATAGATTGGTTCAACCACTTAAACTAAAATTTATGTTCAACACTAACCAATATTTTGATGATATTTTCCATATGTTTCACAACTTTGATAAATATAGACACTAAAATTTGGTATTTAACACTTGGCAATCTATCAATCTTGATCAAAACTTATCCTACATAACTTGTGAATTTCCAAATAGTTCTCACTCATAATTCCCACAAAACTACTTGTTAGTTATGATTTTCATACATACTAAGCTTCTATCATTTACCTATAATAACATTCCATTCTATGCTAATTGAATTAAACATCCTACTTATATATTCCTTGAATTCTAAATACATTTTCGCCTCCTAGATAGTAACATCAAGATCATAGTAATTTTAATGTTATTTTCATGAGATTGAAATAATCACCCTTTGCCTATCAATTACTATTTTTAAAAATGAAACCATTCCCATAGGTTGGTCCATTCACCTAATGTGTTGGTGGTGTGGAAATTTACTGAAATGATTACATATAAATACAAATCAAGGTCAAGATTATTCACAATGTACCAATTTCAAGTATCTCTCTAGTATAATACTAAATAGTGCTAATAAAATCAACCATATTCATTCCAAATTACAAATCAAACACTAGGAGCAGTCATTAGCCAAGTCTAAAAAACAACAAACTAGGTCAAGTGCCAAAATTGCCAAGATCAAAGATAAATTTCAAGGTGTATTCATATAATGAAAGATAACAATCACACATTAAAATAGAGTATAAGAACTACGTGTGTCTTTAATTCCCTCTTTGTATTATTGGATACATAGGTAGTGTCAATCATCAATGAGGGTGATTAGGGTTAGCTTTACACAATTAGACTTCCTAAATTTTTATTATTTTTATCATTCATAAGTGGGCATCAGGTTTTTAATATAATGAATTTTATTTCTCAAGTTATGAATGCAGTCAATGGTCAAAGATCACATTTATAAGAATATATGATACATGCACTTCATGCTGTATGGTCACATAGAAATAAATCTTCTGAATAAAATTAATTTCAATCACTATCATTGATGTTTTTATCAATGTCTGATGGTACAAAACTTGCATGCACAAAGACATAGTTCTTCATCCCAATGAATCACATGCCTCCTTCAAGTTTTTTTCCACTTTTAGAACACAATAAGAGTCAACTAGTCAAATAATAAAGCTATGTATCTTGATCTCCTTAGTACTTTCCATAAATAATAAATTGGATTCTCATATCAATATAGATCATTTATGTTCATATATATACTTGATTTCTATATATTATATTCTAAATTATTTATACAAATTTAGCCTATTGTGATTCAAAATAATGTTATATTTGAGTAAACAAATTCATGAACCTTTATATTGCTTGAACAATTACAAACCTAAGGTTTCCCTTAGTTTTTCATCTTTATTTCTAATTGTTTTAAATTTTTTTTTTAGGATTTGTTTTAAGACATGATTTCTAAATTTCCCTCATGTTAAAAATTACATTTGAATTTAATAAATGAAAAAAAATTCTATCGGTTCACTCAAGTCATGATTACACTCATTTTATATTGTTCTACTTGGATATGTATAAATTGGATTCAATCTAGATTTACTGGTAAAGAAAAAATAAACAATGAACCACCTATATCCTCCCTTAATTCATATTTCTATAATATCCAATCCAAGTTTTTACATCTCAATATTAGGCACCATATGGTATGTATTTTTGTCCTCCTCCTCCTAAATATCAATGTTTCAAAAGCTACCATTCCTCTCTCATTATTCACTAACAACTTATATTGACATATGTGGTTCATGTTATTAATAATAGGTGAGGCAAACTATCATACGAAAAAAAAAGTTGACATGTTTCTCCTCAACGCTTTCTACCTCCCATGAGGTGAGCCAATCAACATAAATGGTATGATATCATTGATCAATTAAAGAATACCCATGCTAAGATTTTTCTCCATAACTTCATAAAATACCAACTATTTATGAAGATATATTATATATAACATTATGTGAGACAAATCTGCCAAATGACACATAAAAAACATTTTTTTTAAATCTATTATAAATACATTCAAGAATTTATAAAATTATATTGTTTTGGACAAAGAATACTTTCCTCCTAAAAAAATTATAGATCTAAACAATTCATTATTAATTTAATGTTAAGTTCAAACCAAAAGTGTCAAATGTATATTGATTTATAATGACTCAAGATTAAATATTTATAACACTACTTTCTTACAATAATTGAGTATAAGTATGAGTGTAATAATGATTCATTTAAGAGAATATTATAAAGATTAAGTTTAAGGCAAAACTTGATTCCAATTGTTAAAATTAAACCTAAAGGGAAACATGAAATTTATATTATAAATCCATATAATGTAGTAGATGATTTTCCAAGAATTTCCTCTTATCAGGAGAAAAATATATAATTTAATAGTGAACCTTTGAATGAAAACAATATTAAGAAGTGTAATTTGAATTATCAATAAAATATTCAAAATTTAGGTAAACTTATGAAATGGGTGAAAATGAGGGTTTATAAAATACATTCTCCTTTCATGAAATAAGGTGTTGAACGTGTGTTATACTTTCATTATTTTTAATAAGTATTGAAAAGAATCATTATTCCATAATATAAAAAAGCTTTTGATGAATAAATTAGTAATATGATTTAAAAATAAAAACACCAACTTGAAATTATTAAATATAATTTACCAATACCGTCAAGTTTCTTCATCCCTAAATTTCTTAATGGTGACACCATGAAGGAGAAACTCCAACAACCATGTAACATCTCCAAGCCTTAAAGTATTTGTGCTAGGAGGACTAACACAAATATCAAAATCACACATATCCTTAGGATTAAACCATGATGAAGCCATAAATCTTATAAAACTGTTTTTTTCTAACACAACTCATTTAAAAAGAGAATCATCACCACATCCATAATTTTCAAAATGAAAATATGCCCAATTAACTTTCCCAAAAATAATATTAAGAGAACGATCATCAAGACTAAGAATTTTCTTTCATTGCTTCACAACCTTCTATTATTTCCCTTGAGAATAGTAACATAATCAGCCCCAACTCTATAAGAAGACATCCAATTTTTAGTTTGAGGGTTCCCAGGGAAACCAAGAGAGTCAACCAAATTTCCATCCCTTGGATAACCGTTCAAAAAATTTCAAATAGAATCTAATTTTTAATTAGGAAAATGGAAACTTAATGAAAAATCACTAGCCATAGCAGAATGCTAATCTCTTTTATTATGTTTCGTCCTATTCTGGAGAGTTTTGAGGGCAACAAAAACTAAATAGCAAGGTCTAAATTCTTATTTTCTATAGCCGACTTAAGGACATATCTAACTTGGTCCTCATTCCATTCCCTCTCTTCATCATTTGATAAGTCGTGTCGAATGCAATTCTTAATATAATTAAAAGTAAACATGGAAGTGGAATTGAATATCTTCTACAAATCATTATCATTCACAGGTCCCAGAAGGATCCAGAAATCCTTCTGAGGAATTCGTGTTGCATACACGAAGCTGAGTAGATTTATTTTTATTCTCTACTCTATCATCAACGTTCTGAACTTCCACCTTCTTCTGCGTATTACGTTGTGTAGGAACGAAAGATAAGTAGAGATAAAATTCGGAGTATGGGAAACAGATATGTTTAAAATATCGATATAAATAAAGGATTTACACTCCACCCAAGGTGGAGAATATACATATTTGCAATCCTCGTGAAAATATCTTGGATTTCTGAATTGAGATTTCAGTTATCCATTCTACATATTTTAACTGCATTGATAATTAAAAATGTTTTACGTTCAAAAATTAAATTAATGAAATTTAGTGAACAATTATTGGTTTAAATGGTAAGTAATTTGACTTATAAAAAGTTCATCTAAAATCAATTCTTGCTTCTAACAAAACTTGACATGATAACACCTTAAAAAAGCACTTAGAGTCACACCCAAGCTTCTACAAAATTATTTATTGCCTAAAACATATTGATAGCATAATATAATATCACATTACCCATTTTTTTAATTAAAAGTGCCTCAAAGTTTGACATAGATAAAATAAATAAATAAAATAAATAAATAAATTGTAAAAAAAAAAATTGAGGTCTTTTATAGAGCCAAAAGTGTCGAAGAATGAAACAAATTTTAAATAAAAAAATTTATGTTAAAAGTATATGTCAATCCTCACTTATATTTTTAGAAAAAATTGAAAATGTTTACCCCAACTTCTCTTCCTACTCATAGCAGAAGCTTCCATGTGTCTGTCGCTTTTGGGTAGATCATTGTTGTGCAAAAGACTAATGTTAATTCCCTTCTTGCTCATCGTAGAGTCTCCCTTGTGTCTAGTGATTCTGGATAGATGGTCATCATTGCATGGAAGCTTGACATTGTTTCCTTTCCTAGTCATGGTGGAAGTTCCCCTATGTTTGGTGATTCTAGGTAGAAGGACATCACTATGTTGAAGACTAACTCCTTGCATAAGATTGATGCTACACATAATATTAAAGTTACATAGAAAATAGATGTTATGAAGAAGATGGAATCTATGCGAAAGACTCTTGTAGAAGGTGCAGGGCGCATAGTTGATTGAACTTAGATCTACGAGCAAAATCTGAAGTAGAACGAAGATTCTATTAGATATGTAGATGCAAATGGTTCCCCTGGCCAACTCAATGATGAAATAACTCATTTTTTTGAAATGGTTTCCCTTGCTCCCCTTCCCACTAATGGTAGAAGCTCTCAACAATCAATCAAGTAACAAACCTTTATGAATGGTGATTCTGGGTAGAATGTTGATTTTGTACTTACACAGAGGACTACTATAGAATTTTTAGGGAACATAATATTTTCATCTTATACATGTGGACATAATCTGATGTGAAAGGAAGTATTGACCAAATCTGGAGGTACAAATGTTTTCTCCCCTACTATCGATAGAGCCCTAGAAGTCATGGAGCTAGAACCTATGGTGGACCCCAAAAGATCCTTTGTTGAGGTAGTATCTTGTAAGATAATGTCAAAATTAGATCCCAAACCTCTCAAACCTACATATGATGACCCTATTGTGATATTTGATGAGGAGGAATCTAGATAAGTAATCAAATCAGAAGAATTCTTCTTAGCCAGAGGTCTCATCCACAAATTTGTAGATTATTGACTAAAACATCAAGAGTTGTATGCTTGGATATCAAACATTGGCAACCCGTACTAAGAAGTACTCTTGATATTTACCCTTGTGTAAAAATTTATTTTATTAATGTCTTTTTCAATATTGAAGACAAGAAAAAGATTCAAAACCAATTTTGGTGGTTGAATCACCACCCCCTGGTCATCAAACAATGGTCCCCTACCTTTAACCCCCTCACGAAACCACTTAATGTAAAACCCATTTGGTTCCATCTACCTCATTTTTATCATCTATTTTGGACTAAATATAGTCTGAAGGCTATTGGTAAATCACTAAGTGGATATTTATAAATGCACCCAAATATTGATCAGTTATACCACACTACTTGTGCCACAATTCTAGTAAATATTGATAATTCCAAGAGTCTTAATAAAAATATCACTTTCTAAGTTGAGGACCACTCTTTGTCTCAACCCTTAGATTATGAAGGTTTATTATTTTACTATTGTAGTTGTTTTAATACAGGCCATTTGATCAAAAATTGTAGCTTCCTTAATAAATAAAAGGATTCCTCTTGGTGGTAATACTTCATCCCCAACCATCTATAGGTAGATGCTGAAGAAGATTCAA
The DNA here is from genome assembly GCA_037957365.1 of Torreya grandis. Taxonomy (NCBI): domain Eukaryota; kingdom Viridiplantae; phylum Streptophyta; class Pinopsida; order Cupressales; family Taxaceae; genus Torreya; species Torreya grandis. The sequence goes on from JARHVA010001257.1 coordinate 1,198,903, forward strand.
ATGATTCTAATAGTGATAATCCTACGTCATCTTTGGAATATCTTGAATCCTCTACTCTAAATGAATACCTTAAAAGCTCCCTCATTCTAAAGATGTTCGGCTGAAATATCTAATCTCTCTAAGGAAAATCATGAACATGTTTTTCCCCTTTGCTCTAGTATCCTCCTCTGAGAATAACCCAAAAATAGAGTTATATAGGGTAGAAAATTTTATGGACCCAACAACAAAATATAAATCCTAGTCATGTGTTGTTGCAGAAGATAAACAAGGATAAACAAAGGTTCAAATAAAAGGAAAAGGGGACAAAAGTAGTGTTATAGCCCTCTTGTATGACCCTCTTCTTAAAGGGAATTTGAGTGAAAATCATTGATCAAAAGGACTCCAAGTATAACTTCAGAAGATAATTGTTGAATGAATAAAGAAAGTGGAAGCCTATTGTCTAGTTTAACATATTTGTTACTTTTGGCATATTGATTTTGGTTTTGTTGTGCCTTTCCCATTGCCTCTAATAGAGGAATTCATTTTTTATGTAAATGAAACATCTTTCTCTCCTTTTCAATAAGTTTTGTGATGTTTAAAACCTATACATTTTAATTTATCAAATTAAAAAAACCTCCAAAAAAACCTTTCTTTTTTTGAGAGAAAATTTTCTCATATAAACCTTTGGAAAGAGGATCGTAATTTTATTAATATTTTTTAAAAGATTAATATTTAAAAAATATATAATTTCTTTTTTTCTTTTCTCAAATATTAAAAACAATAAAAGGGCCACCTATCATTTATACTACCTACTAAATTTTACAAATTTTCTAGAAGAACCAAATCTTAATTATCCTTGAAAAATGATAATGAAAAAGAATATGATCTAGATTTAAAGAATTCACCTTACACAACACACATTTTGAAAGCCTCTAAAAACTTATCTTTTGTAACTTGATTTAAAAATAATGTTTCTTTTTCATTGTCAACCAAAAAAAAAAAAAAACATTATTTTTAAGAAGATCATTTGTAATTTAAACTTTTTTATTGATTAATTAGGAGGGTTTAAGTTTGATATTAGATTATGATATATATTTTTCATTCAATAATTTTTCTGAATAATTATCATTCCACTTTACAATATCATTATCCTTAGAAGTAATGAGATAATGAAAACAAGGAAATTTTCTATAAAAACACAATAACTTGAATGAACATGAGGCTATAGTTAAAACCATTTTTTTCCACCCCTATTGAAAAGCCCAAACATAATGAGTTTCAACTACATAACATTTTTTTTAGAAGTTTCGCACATAAAAATGATATTCCTATAAAACCTTAAAATAATAGTGATTGTAGAGGTTACCTACACTAGATGAAACATCCCTCTAAAGATTAATTGACCTATTATTTTTGATTTTCCAAAGAAGAGAGTAAAAAATCAAGGGTATGCATTTACAAAGGGAATTTAAAACATGAGACACATTCATCCTATGTTTTTCTAATGATATTTGAAAAACATCATTTACATTATATAAGTACTTTATATGAATCATAACACTCTAGGTGTTATCCTTATCGAAGTAAATTCTCCAAATAAATATATCTCCCAAAACTTTATTTAGAAATAAATAGATCTATGATCCTTAACCCCCATTTTAATTTGGCTAAGAAAACCTTTTTACATTTCAATATTGAAAATTTCTCAACCTCATTGATTTCATTCCAATGGAAAATTTTCATCATATTTGTTAACATATGCTTAACACTCTGTATAGCTTCTATTGGCTCAATATAACCATTTACCTTTCTAAGATGTCAGTTTATTCTAAAACATTATATCCATATTTTCTTAAAATTCATTCTTTGAGCATCCATCCGAATTGGGAGCACCCAAGTGATGTATAGAAAGTGTACCAATAGAAAACCCAAACATTTCCTTAATATTATTTAGTCTTCCCCTAAAAGTATGTAGACAGAAAACAATAATTTTTAAAACATTAATAACCTCACCTAAAACACAATGGTACTAGACAAAAATCTTATTCAATACTTGATATTCTCACAGATGTGTTGTGTTCCCAAATGTTATATCATCAAAAAGTAATTCCAATGAAAATTGTTATTATCTATTCCACTCATACCACTGATGAGATTTGGAATATTTTTCATCAAAAAATCTCTTCCCAATGGCTTTTCTTTAATGATAAGTAATATGGGTAAATTTTGATCTCCTTGCCTAAATCCTATTAGTGAATTAAAAAATATTCATGGAACCCTAATGATATAAGCTTTCAGCTAATCACACCAAATATCAGAAAAACATAAATTTTCTTGAGATTTCAAATATAAAATTATAAATTACCTTATCATAAGTTCTGATTATGTTGCATTTGATTATCATAATTTCTATATTTTTCAGCTTTGTATAATTAATCAACTAATGCATGATTACAACCCCATCTAATATTTGTTTGTTTTGATCAAAGCCTTTGGCGAATTAAATATAATAAGAGGAAAAATATATTATAATCGATTAACCATTACCTTTTATCAATGTTTATAAACGGTATCACACAAAGCTATAGTAATGAATCCATCCATACAATCAATATTATCCTTCTTTGGAATCAAGATGAAATAAGTACTATTAAATTAAGTTGTTTCAGAAGATCTTGATTCATTTATAACCTTTAGGATGCCATTTTTCATGATATCCAAGATTTTTTTTAAAGAAACCTGGTGGAAAACCATCAAGACTCGATGCTTTATTATTTTTCATGTTCCAAAATTTAGTTTAAATCTTACTCTTGTGAAATGCATCACTATCTTAATATTAAAAGTATTATCGATGACCCTTGCACTTTGGTTAAAAATTCCTATTGTTCCAAATCATGATATGGAAGAACACACTTACAAAACTATCAAAATAAGATACTTCTTCCTTTATTAATTCTTCCAAATCTTCTAAGATGTTATTCTCTTTCTTCAATTTATAAATCCTATCGTAATGTAACTAAATTTTATCGATCAGAGAACTTTGTATTATAATCCCTTTACTTTAACCAACATTTTCTACATTTTTATTTCTGAAATGTTTCTTATTTTTCTAAACCTAAATCCAATTTCGAACTAAACTCGTTTTGTTTTCTTTTAAAGAGATGATCCAATATATATCATGTCATACAATTTTTATATATTATCATAAAGGGACTTGATATCATATTCAATAATTTATTTTCTCTAAAAATATTTCTAAAAACTTTCCCATTTTAATAATGGAGTTTATGCTTAATGAGTTCCAACATTTATACCACAATAAACATTATAATACTTCTTCAACGTGCGAGTTCCTTCCACTAAATTTTCATAAGTTCCATTAAATTTAATTCCTTAGGCCACACCAATTCAAATCTAAAAATAATCTCCATAGGATAACCATTTGTTTTAATATTAATAGAAATGGTTGTGTGATCTGAACTTGAAACCTTTACAATATCACAATCTACCTTGAAAGTTTTATTAAGCCAAATACTAAAAGCCAGAAATATATAAATATGTCTTTATAACTTTCTAAAATAGGTTCTTTTCTTATTCCGTGCGAAAGAATGTGACTTAAGTTCCTTATCCAAAATATTATTGTCACTCACAAAATTTATAAACTAACTTTATCGTTCCTCTTGTTGTCCATATATATATATATATATATATATATATAAATTAATTATACCAATCAAAAAGGGATCATCTTGAAGAAAAATCAGAAAACAAATTTTTTCCTCCACAATTATATTTGCACCTATGCTGGAAGGTGCATAAAAAGACATTATTTCTTTAAAACCTAAAACTTTTAGAAACGTTCAATTTTTATTACTCTACAATTGAGAGAATAGAATAATAGTTTTTTAAAAATCATACACAAATCACCTAAAGCACTCTCAATGTCAAATGTTAAGGATTAGAATAGTTTAATCTTCTTAATTTTTTTTTTCAATACATAAAACTTAGATTTGAGATATGATTTTGAATCTCCCTATTCAAAGCATCCAACTTTTAAGGGTTCTTAGACCTTAACATTCCAAAAAATAAAAATTCTAATTTTTCATTAAAAGCATAATGCGTTCTTCGTTTTCCCAAACCATTACCTCCAAATGAGTTGAAAAAAGAACCTTGTAAATTTGACAATTTTCTTCCTTTACCCTAATTATTGTTAGATATATGACAACACAATTAAATTTTGGACCTTTTCGTAATGTAGTTTGTAGCCCACTTTTACAAGAGGGTGTGGGAGGGCAATACCCCTCAACTATTATTGTGGGGGTTTGGGGGTAGTGCTCTCAAGGTATAAAATCAAAAAGTCAAACCCCTATTTTTAGGAAGACAAATTCCATTGACTTCTATTTTTTGAAAAAAAATCCTTATGCCATTTTTTCACTCAATTTTTAGGAGGAATCCTAATGATGTTTTTTCAATTAGGTGTATTTATCTTTGTGGAGTCTTGATGTAATCTACACATAACGAGTTTGCATGTAATATGTTCATCTTGGAACTAATAAAGATTTATATCTTGCACTATGGATGTTTCCATAGCTTGATAAATTTTTATTACGTAAATCATGTGTTTTGTCACATGCATGTTCATGATTTATTTGTTAAATTATATCTTTGATTTCATTCTATTATTTTTACATAGTTGTATAGTGTGTGGTTTCTTCACAGTGGTATAAGAGTGAGGTTACTCTTATTCTGCAACAACTATGTTCTCAATTTGATGTTGTTTTATGTAGCATCAAATGGTGAAAGTTACAAATGTAAAGTTTGAGGTGGATAAGTTTAATATAAAGAACAACTTTGAGTTGTAGAAACTCAAAGCACATGATGTGTTGGACCATACATTGAATGGAATTCAATTATGTTTTTGTATAACCATATGTAGTACCTTGTGTAGCAAATATTAACTAGGACCAGAGTTTGGTTCTAACTTTATTGATTAGGTGATAACATATCATTATTCAATAAACTAAGGTTTCGATTGGGTGGGGCATGGGCCAAAGGTAGATCTGTATATGCTTGGTTTTAATTTTAAGCCACAACATTCTTATTAGCATTTTGAATAGGAGGCCTAAAAGTTTGGACTGATATTGAGAATGTCCAGATATTATAGGTGGGGATTCAACTATCTGTCAATATTGATAGCTTCAGCATAGGCCAATGGTAGTGAGTTAATGTATAGTATCCTATGCAAGAATACTACAGGTATAGAGTCTAAGGATTTTTTTTACATATCAAGGGTTAATGCATCATTACACCTATAGTTAGCATCTACTCAATTATACATATTTTAAATTACTACAATAAAGGCTCTAATTAGCTCATGAGGTTCTCTCCTCATGCTTGAAAAATGTTGATATATGATACTTGGGCCACTGACTTGTCCAAATTGTGTTAATAAGGTATTTCGAAACTATTCCAAGTAAGTAATCAAATCCTCTAGGATATTGAGGAACTAGTCATAAACAACATCCTAAAATGTAAAATGTAAAACATGTAGGCCAGATACTCATGGAATATGTTTAGTAACTCTCATGAAGTATTGAAAGACTTTATATGTTCTTTTGTAGTCCTACCTCCTAATGGAGAAAAATGAAGGAAGATACTTTTTTGGGTTTCTATGAAAATCATGGTAAAATCCATTTAAAAAATAGTTGAACCAATTAACCTAGCTAGGGACATTGTACATAGAGGAAGCTGAGTTCTTATGATTGGGGAATAATATTGAGTCCAAGGTCCCCTTGAGGTGCCTTTATCTAACAAAGGTCTTCTATGGATCGATAATGGTGACACTAATACACTATTGTTAGAATTGGACCTTGTTAATCTTCCTGGTATATCTAGTGAAACTTGAGTTATCTTCCTTATGAAATGGAAAAGGCCTTCATTTTAGCACCAAAATAGTTCCTATTTATGTGGATTTTATGCACTCCCCAAAATATTATGAGGTAGACTCTAAAGTTTTAGGATCAAAGAATAATTTAATTCTAAAGCATGAATTGTAGCATATTGATTTTTGTAAATAACTACATGGTAGAATAGCGATGAGTAATACATTATTTACCTCAAAGGCAATGTTTTAATGTATTACATTCAAAATTATCAAAGAATGTTTGAATGCAACTACATGTTCTTCTATAGTTATTAGTCCTATCATATATTATTTTAAGAGCATAATTTGTTTTGAATTCCTAATTAAGTCATGTGAAACTCTAAAAATGTTTTAAGCAGTGTTTATCAACCAATAAACAATTAAATTAATGATCTTTGTGCATGCTTTTTGGATATTTTTTTACTAGGTTAAAACAAGGTTTTATGGATGTACTTCTCCTAGGAATACCTTTATTCATTATTGTTTTCCTATATATTTATATAGGTTCTAGTAGTTATTCACCAATTGACCTCAGCCTAAATATTTTAAGAGGAGTACGCAATGTGACAACCCTCCTTCTATCATGTGTGGTTAGTGTTTAGACATGGACATAGATTTTATGGGTTTACTAGAAACACTCTCATTTTATAGGACATTAGTGTATGGGTTACTTTAGCATTTCAAATACACTCATATTTTATAAATTCAGAAATAAAATTTGTTTTATAATTAATTTCATTATATCCTATTTATTTATATATATATATATAAAGGAAACCATTGTATGGGTAATTTTAGCATTTAAAAGACACATATTTCATGTAATTAGTAGTAAAATATACCTTATAATGAAATTTATCCTATCTTATCATCTCCATACTTACTTTATATCAGTGATTCATATTCATTCATATACATAGTCATTGGCTGTAGATTTTGATTTTATACAAAAACATGTTGATCATTAAACAAATTTACTTAATTTTAATATTTTTAGAAAATTTATAAAAGTAAAGCAATATTATATAAATTATTAAGGGTTAAATTTTTTAAAATATACTTCTACCTTTAATTGTAAATATTGTCTAGCTAAACAAATATATGTCTAAATAATCTTAAAAGTTAAAAACATTTGGAAATTTTTTGACTACTAATCAAATAATTTTTTTATAAATTATCATTAGCCAACTAATTAAATATATTAATAATTTTTGACTCATTCAACCATTAAAATTTAAATAGTTAAATTTTTATAGAAATGAACGAGACAAATTATATTCAAAAAATAAACAACAAATCATCCACAAGTATAAAATAAAAATCTTATTTTAAATTATTTATTTTCTTATTTCTACTTCTTCCTTCACCAATGTTTTATATCAACATGAAAAGAAAAATTAAATCTCAAAAAGAATTTGAGAGTCGTTTAATTTGAAATTATCTTTGCATAAAAGTAAAAACATATGATATTGAAATACAACTAAACGTGCCACCTAGGTATTTAGGACATTAAAATATAGAAAACAATAACTTAAGATTATCTAGGTACTAAAATCCCAACCAACAAATTATTGCATCCTCAAGAACATTGTTTAACATATCTAGTATCCACCATTCATAATTTTTTAAGTCTCATATCACCTTTGATATTGTCTATTTGTATCTCCGATATAATTTATGTATTATCTCCTATTAGGATGAGAGCATTGCCCACATTTTAAGTGCGAGAAGTACTGCAACTTTCCATAAGATTAGCCTGGCCTATTTTCTATATAAATAATTATTCTCTAATCGTATTAAGGACATTATCAACCACGTATTTGAATACATATTTGGAAATCCATTTCCATTCCTCATCCTTAAAAAGTAGGAACTAGAAAAAAATAACATAGATCCCTGGTTTGATCAACAAATGATTCTAATGTAACAATCATTGTCTCATACTTGTCTATTATCAGAATCAAAAATTATATGTGGTGGTTCAAAATATTTAGATCCATCTGAATTTGGTGAACTCTAAAGGTTGATTTATTATTTGAATATTTTTAATGGATTTTATTATTTCATTTTACCAAGAATAATTTGATTTAATTCCATTTCAATTAGTTTTAAACCAATATTAATTTGGACAATTTCTCAAAAAATATTATAAACGTGGAAAAAATATAACCAATACATATTCATTTTCAGAAAAATATATCTGAAATATATTTTTTCATAACAATAAAATATTATGAATTTATTCAAACTTGGTTTTGTTCATTTTATAATTATACAATACTATTTTTGTATTTCTATTATTATTTAATATCGTAATCCAGAGTCAAAGCACTGAATGTCTTCGTCATGGAAAGGGTTTTAAGCTGATTTATTATTGAAAATATTGAAAAACATGATTTCATGGATCATTATTTCATCTCTCCCTCTCCTCATATTACATTTACTAACTTAATATTTTTCTCTTTATAATTTAGTTATGCCTCAAGTTCATATATAACAATTATACTAACATTTTTCCTATGTGTGTTATGCGTATTCGAACTGCTATCTCAATTCTCAATGATATGACATTGAAAGGCATCTAATAACAATTTGGGAGGACTCTTTATATAATTTTTATGAGATTTTAATTACATTATCATGAATGTGAGACAAATGGATAAACCATGAAATTGGGATGACTCTTGATATACTTGTTATGAGATTTTAAGTACATTATCATGATTGTAAGACAAATGGATAAACCATGAGATTGAGTTTGATGAATTAGGATGAAAAAGATGAATTGAATATTTAATAAACTAAGAAAGGAAAACAACAATGAATCAATTTAATTAGTAACACCAAAAGTAATTGCATCAACTCTAACATTAATAATAATGGTTGAATGAAATGAAATAGGGAAAATAATATTGGCTATATTATGTACTTCAAAAAAATAACAATATCTCTCTTGTTTAATTATTTTGATAAATTTAAAAAATGGAATATTATCAATTAAGATAATATATTTTTATAATAAATAGAGAAAACCATGTGAAAACATTACAATTTAATAATTTTAGTGACCAAAAAAGATGTAAGATAAATATCACACTAAGATTTATAATTTTTTACGGACTACATCATTTATCACATGAGTTTAAGTATATTTCTCCCCTATAACCTTATGCATTTTATTTATTTAAATATAATCAAATTATTTACACTTTTTTCCTTGAAAAAATCAAAATTTCATGTTGAGTGTCCTCTATATTCATAAAGGTATCATGTTCTAGGAGATTATGGTGCTTATGCCTTATATTAAATTTTTATGCCCAAAGAAAATCAAATAGTTCTCAACTTTTCCTAGAGAATTCCTTTTCCAATAAATAATTTTTTAAAATTCATATGTGATCAAATCCTCTCCTCTATTATTCCACAAGTATTGAAATTACTCTTTTCCAATAAACATGGGCTCTTTGGGAAATATAGCTTGGGTTTATATTTTCTTAACTAGAACAATGGAATTAGAAAATTGAAATGAAATATACATAATAGATAGATGATAAAGTACATAAATGGGTAATATGTGAGAAGGAAGGAATTCTATCGTAAATATTATTATATTGTATAATTAAAACCGATTTTCAAATTTTAAAATAATTTCTTATAGTATAGAGGAAATCTTATGGAGTTTTATATTATGGATGGATTTAAGAAGAATTAGGAGAATGATTTAAGTAGTTGTATAGAAAAGTAGAGTACTACAAGTGAAATTATTTTACAATGGAAATTAAGGATCGAATAAACAAACATTAAATTCTAGTGTATAACAAATGGAAATTAAGGATCGAATAAACAAACATTAAATTCTAGTGTATAACATTTATAATAAACTAGTTAAACTCTACATGGAATTTAATTACTTCTTTTCATTCTTTTAAAGATTTGGGAAAACCCATATTAACTCAATTCAAACTTTTGGTTTTCATTCCTTTATAATATTTTGAAGTTATGGCACCTTAAAAATATTTACATGATACAAACGATTACTTGAAAACAACCTATTCAATACTAACATAGACTCCCTAATAATAATTTTGATAAGGCAGATTAAATATGGCATGCTATTTTTTTATCCATGAATATGGATTTTCATTCCATTTATTCAATACATCATATATAATATGCCTTTCTGTTGATGCATAAATCCACTCAATACAAATTTGAACGAGTTTAAGAAATATACTCATTTTTCTAATGTTGAATCATGTTGCATTTGAGATAATTCTTCCAATCAAGAAGTATATCATCTTGTCCTCCATCTCAAAATAATCTCATAAATCTCTAGCTAATTTTTTTTCCATGAAAATACCTCAAGATTTGTTGTTGCGTTATGGAAGAATTAGATTCTCATCCCTGTCATTTATATTATTGTAATTTATACAAATATAATAAGATTTATTTTAATTTTTTATGTTAAACATTTCCGTAATGAAGACCATGTCTCTTAATTCTCTCCTTGAGACCACTGATATTTTGTATTGAATTTATTGAAATAATGAATTCGATGTACCAATCCAAAGACCTATATATTCTTCATCTTCAATGTGTGTCTTTATTGGTACATCTTCACATAGATTAAAGTGGTGAGTGGAGGGGAGAAAACCTTGATTTATAATAAAACCCGATTCTTTTTTTAAAATAAAGTACCCTATTAATTATAAATAATTAAATATGGGAAGCTCCACTTTATTTAACTTTATTTTCATCTTAATAGATTTTAGTCATTCAATAAAAAAATTAAATTTAAATTAATATATCATTTAGGGAAAAATGTCTATGAATCTCTTTTATATGCAGTTGGAGAGCAGCACATATTGATTAACATATATGTAGTTGAATTGTTCGATTGTTGATTTGATCATGGAAAACGTGTTTGTTGTCGAATATGATTGAGATGATGCGTTTAGACAATAGATGATTCTTGAAGGAGATACAACACTCCTATTACATTTTTGTATAAGTTCCTAGTACTTGATTTTTGTTTTTGCATTTAACATATGCATCATAATTATAAAAGAATCATGATAGCATTGGATGTCATAAGCATAACACACACACACACATATATATATATATATATATATATATATATTAATGTAATAAACTAAAGGTAATTGAAGAAAAAAAAAAATTAAACACAACAAGCAAGAAAGCAAGCAAGAAAACACTCATATGAACACATAATAAAAAAGAACAAGAAAGTAGATAGTTAACCATTTGTGCACGTGTATAAATTAGGCATTAATCTTGGGTGATACCCCAAAGGCAAGAGAAATATTAGATGAGGCTTTGGGATAATCTTGTCATAGGAGGGGGAATAGAAGAATAAGGAAGGGATGGCCGAACTAATCTAGGATGCCCCATGTATCTAAGGGTTTCCTACATAGTCCATTTTGGACATTAGAAAAAATGTATTTCTCTTAAGAAATGGGATAAGAAGAGGGGTAATGAGAAGAGATAAGGTGTAATTGATATAAGAAATGGAGAGAAAATCATAAAATAATGAGAGTGTGTAAATGGTTAACTAATAAAATGATGAGTGCAATGAATTTATTGGAGAAAGATGAATGGCATTAAGAGTGGATGAACTATCCCTAGATACCCCATGTATTTAAGTGTTTATTATATGGTCCATGTAGACCTCAAGCCAATGTAATTCTCCTAGAAATGGGAATATAATGAATAAATGGTGATGGTAACGAGAAACGATCATGTTTAGATAAGAGGTTCCCACCCAGGATATTATTTAAATGCAAAAGGAGGGTTACTCACATGAAATCTAAAATAGTGACACCCAATATAAGATGATAAACTGCTCACAGATATTTATTGATTTGGCCTTTTCAAGTCTCTAAGGTTTTATAGTTTTATATCTCTCAAAAGGGATTTTAAGTCCTTTTTATTTTTAGTTTTAAGTATTTTTAACGAATTTCATGTGTTTAAGATTTTTTGGAATAAAATATTGATAGTAATATTTGGTGAGTAGAATACACAAAGGAGATATAAGAAAATGTAAAATAGAACCATCTATCAAAGGAAAAAGTAACCTTGGGTATGGGTTTAAATAGATAGCTCACAAAATGGTAAGAACATGGAAGAAATGGCCAATAAAAAGATAAGAGTGTAGATTAAGATTGCTCAAAAAATGGTAAGACGTAGCTTTAAATGCTAATAATGTGGCTTAAATTATTGCAAAATAATGAAAGAGTGACTTAAGATACTTATAAAATGGTGATATTGTGTCTTAAAATACTCAAAAAATAGTGAGAGTGTGGATTAAAATGTTTAGAAAAAGGTGAGAGTGTGACTTAAAATGCTCATAAAATGGTGAGCGAATTGATTAGAATGCTCATAAAATGGTTAAAGTGTGGCTTAAAATGCTTATAAAATGGCAAGAGCATAACTTAAAATGCTTGCAAAATGGCGAGAGTGTGGCTTAAATGCTCATAAAATGGAAGAGCATGGATTAAAATGATTGCAAAACTGATATAGAGTGGATTAAAATTATTGAAAAATAATGAGATAATGGCTTAAAATGTTTTAGAAATGATAATAGTGTAGAATAATAGTTGGTTGAGTTGATCTCAGAAATTGAGTGCTTCCTACATAATCTGAATGGACCTCAAGCCATTGTAATTCAACCTACTCTGAAAGATACCACTAATCAATAATAATTTGGGATAGGAAGATAGTAAAGTGGGAATAATGGTATATCACTTTCTAGGAGGTGAAAGATGCAATTATAGGGACCATTATAGAGGAAAACCATGTCAAAGTGATCTAAAATATTGCCTCAAGAATGTGATGATAAAGACCAAATATGATTTACCTACTAATTAATTTTTTGATTTGACATCTAAATCTTTCTTAATTACCTATTTTGATGCTAGGAACTTGATGATGGAGGGGAGGTTAGATCAAGTGTTAGTTTCCACTAGAATAATGAAATTAAAAACACACTAACAAACCTTAAAACCTGCATGCCTACATCATAGCGAGAGCTTAGTGAAAAAAATCAATTGAATATGCATAACTAAAATGTAATAAAAACAATCTTTCTTACCTTTCTTGAACGCTCCAAAATATATCTTCATTGGCTTAATCGGCTTGTGCTCAAGAATTTTGCGGCAATTCAACTTGGCTATCTCCTTCTCTCCTTCACACCATTGGTTGGCTCATGCTTTCTTTATGTAGCTTGATGGTTTGATGGCTTGACTTGTGATTAACAATTTTTACATTATAAATATATACATTTAAATCTTGCAATAAAACCAACATTATAACATTACTATGTCCAAGCTCTCATAAATGAGAGGCAAATGCTCATATTTATAAGTTTAGCAACTAACCCCAACCTTAGGTGAGTTGAAGTGTAGTTAGAGCTTGGAATGGGTTCAAACCTAATCTTTGTTAGTTAATTAACCCGATTAAAGTTAAAAGGTGTCAAATGGTTATGATTAACAATGAATATGTATGTTAAGATATTTTTGTATATTTGACAACTCAAAAAAAAAAAAGGTAATTATGAATTCATAGGATATTCTTTGATTTTTGATTTTTTTTTTGATAATTCATTTAATTTATCATGGATGAATTCAATTAAGCATTTGATTATGGTTTGTATTTTAATTAATTATATTTAGAAATTTTAGAATTTTGCAAGTTTTGAAGTAATTTGATGTGTGCATTTGCCCCATTTAATTGGTTTATAGGCCAAATTACATCTTACGAAGCCAAATTTAAGATGTTTAGTGATTCTTAGGCTAAATTTACAAAGGTTGATAAAAATTATTCTAATGTCTTCTCAAAGATTGAAAAGGTCTTGTATGCTCATGACTTTAATGATAATGGATTAACTATAGTGTGCCCCTTCAAGGGAGTGGTTGGTAAAGGGGTTAGTAAATGGTCCCTCGAAAGAATGAAATGAGTGGAATAAATAGATGAAAATGATGAAGTGGAAGTGAACTTATTTACCAATAGGTTGTTATAATCAATGGCATATGGAGTTACCCTAGATGGGCAGACAAATATAATGATTCTTCCATAGGTAGTTATAATCATCAACACAAATGGGATAAAAAGGTGAATATTTTCCCAAAGGCAATTATAATTATTGAAAAAGGCTTAAGGTGATAAAAGATTGGTTTTCCCAAAGGTAGTTATAATCAATTAAAGGGAAAAAATTGATTTACCCATAGGTGGTTATAATCATTCGGAGGATAAAGACATGCCCTAGTTGAGAAGAAGAATGTGAATGATTTGCCCAAGTGCAGTTATAATTATTAAACTTAAAATTGATAGACACACAATGATTTACCCGAAGGTGGCTATAATCATTAGAAATGCAAGTGGAATGGTGTGAAATGATTTGACCAAAGGTGATTATAATCATTTGACCTTGATACTAGTAAACAAGTGGGATGGTATACAAAGATTTGCCCAAAGGTAGTTATACACATTATATATTGATAGTAGTAAACATTATATGAAATGATGATGGAAAAAATGATGATGTCAAATTGATTTAGAGGATTAAAAGGAATTAGGCAACCTGCTGGTAGAGAGATGCTCATCTAAACTAGCAAGGACGACAATTATTTTATTATTTAATTAATCTAGTTGGGATATGATTTGGATTAGATAATGAATGTTTCTAGTTGTAGTGCCAAGTAGATATCATTGTTGTATTACTCATATATACTTATCAAAGTTAATTTTTGATGTAGCATATGATGGTAGGCATCATGATAGAATATCATTAGGACTTTATCTAAATATACATAAAGACTGACTCTTGATCCAATAACCAATTGAAAATAATGCACCAATAATAAAAACCATGATGATAATGTTGACATATGAATATTGATGGATTCAATAACAATGTGCAAGGAATCATCCAATGAACACACATAGACTAAATCAAGGCACAATACTTGAAAACAAATAAATAGGCACATAAATAAATAAGACAAGAATAAAATAAACAAGCAAAACAATGATTAGTCACAATGTTAATACAAACACTATGACAGAAACAAGATAACAAAATAAATAAAGAAAATGAAGAAATAGAAGAAAAGAAAGGGGGTGGCCGAGTTATCTTTATATGCACTAGGAAAGTGGATGCTACCTACATAGTTCCATGGACATATTATCAAACAAAAACTTCAAGCCAAATGTAGTTATCCAAGGATATGGAATAGAAGAAAATGATGATAAGAAAACATAATAGATGTTATATAAGAATATGGGAATGAACTCATAAAATGATGAGAGTGTGGGATAAAAAGGCCCAAAAGGATGGGGAACCTAAGTGACAAGTGGTTTTTTGTGACTTAGTGATGGTTCCTAAAATACTTAAGGCAAAGAAGTGCTCAATGTTTCTAGATTTTTGAGGTAGTTTTCAAATGTTCTTATAATTTTGGAGTGTTTCAACTCGATTAAGAATGAGGAGATACCAAATGGTTTAAACTCACAAAATGGTGACAATGTGACTTAGGTTGATCACAAAATGATAAGAACGTGGCAAAGTGTGACTGAGCTATCCTCAATGTGAATTGAGAATGACCCATATATTCCTAATAGGACCTCAAGTCTTGATAGTTTCGCCTTACAGTAGAAGAATCTGACTAGGGTAGCAGCCAATTCAAACAAAATAGGCATAATAGTCATAAAGGCATAATAGGACATAGGAATGGAAAGTTGGTATGTAAAGGCAGAATAAATAAGTGTTGCCCCTAATTTTACAATATGTAGTTATAACTAGCATCAAGACTGGTGAGACACTGATTTGCCCAAATGTGGTTGTAATCAGGCCCACACAAACAAGGCATGCAACTACCAAAATGTCTGTTATACTACTTCAAAATATGACCTATGTCTAGAATTATTGAAATAACTATTGAAGATTATCTGAATCTTCATGCTAAAAGTAGAACTAATGGATGAACCAATGTTGAATAGGGTAGGTAAGTAGGGTCAAAACCTTTTGGTTGATAGAAAAGTTATGGTAGGATGGTATGGTACAAATAAGAATGTTACCAATATGGTACAACTTGAAACATTCCTTATAGACAATACACCAAGTAACTCAAGTGAAGTAACGCTTGAGGTGTAAAATGTTTATTGGATCATCATGTTCATCCCCATCTGGTGTGGAGAGCCTATATGCTCCAGTGCCATATTATACAATAATGATGAAAGAAACTACCCAGTTAGGTTTGAACTTGCCTTTATGTTTATTTTCAACTATGGTATTATTTTGGTTCTCTTTAAGTACAACATCACCAAGCTAAAAATCATTATGTTTCATGTGTTGATTGTAGGGGCCACAGAGCCTATTATGATATGCTTGAAAGTAGTTTATTATGTCCATGCATTTATCATAAATATATTCCAGCTCTTACAAGTTAGTTACTCGATAATCTTCATCATCCAAGACATGCTTCAAACATCTACCTGGTGAAGGTAAATTGACCTCAATGGGAAGAATGGATTCAATACCATAAACAAGTGAGTATGGAGCAACACATGTGGGAGTGCAGTGATTGGTATGGTATTCCTAGAGGGCATAGAATATATCAAGGTGTTAATCATGGCTAACATCATTGACAATATTTTTAAGGATGTTGATAATGGTCTTGTTTGATACTCTGACCTAACCATTACATTGAGGGTAATATGCTATGGAAAAATGTTGAGTAATTTGGTACTTGACACAATGATTCAATATCCTTGTTCTTAAATGATATACCATTATTAGCTATAATGTCAGAGGGGATGCAATAGTGGAAAATGAGATGGATGAAAATTAATTTAAAAATTTATTTTCTAGTCACGTAAGTGAAGGGTATAGCTTCGATCCACTTAGTGAAATATTCTTTGTCAGTAAGAATATGTTTATGTCCATCAGATGAGGTAGGGTTTAGCTTCCCAAATGAGATCAAGGCCCCAAGTAGAAAATGGTCATGGTGTCAGTATTGGTTTTAAAATCTTGGCTAGGGCATGAATCACATTGGCATGCCATTTACATTTATCACATCTTTTGACATATACAATTGTATCTACATCTATAACTGACCAATAGTACCCTATACACAAGTGCATTTTAGATAGGACTGCCCCATTGGTGTGTGATCTACATACACGTTTTTTAGCCTATCCTAATGGTAGTGTAGATTATAGCAAAGGTAAATAATGGATCAGAGTTCCATGAAAATTATGGTAGTATAGGGTTGGTTCGAGTAAGATATAACATTGGGAATTATAGATGAAGGCTTTGAATTATTTATAGGATAAGTCTAGTGGTAAAACATGGTTGCGTAAATAGGTGTATAGGTTTGAATACCAAGTAGAGCTAGGACCAACAATATCATAGATCATTGTGATAGTTGAAGGTTCATGAGCTAGTGCTCGTAGATTTTGAATGAGAAATTGGTATGTTTTAGTTGCATCTATTTGTCAAATCAAATATCCAATGGTAGCCATGGAATTTGTTATTCTTTTACTTTCCCTTGGTATGTGCTCAAATTATAAATAGGCAACTTGTTTCTTAAGAGCATCAACCATGGACTTATATAGAATTAACTTGTTGTCTTTGGATTGAATGTGGTTTGTAGCCTAATTGATTATTAAATAACAATCACCATAAACCTTTAGATGTTATATGTTATATTGTACTACTTATCAAAGCCCTGTGATAACTGCTTCGTAGTCAACCATGTTGTTAGTACAAAGAAAGTTGATTTTGAATGATTTAGGGATTAGATCCTCTTGTGGAGTTATAAACAAAAGGCCTACCCCTATTCTATGTGATGTAAATGAGCCATAAAAATACAAATTATATTATTAATCCTCAAGAGGTGTTTCGATGATGGTCATAATGGATTCAACAAGAAATTAGAATGTTAGTGGCTTTGTGTCTATGAGGGGTGCTTCAGCAAGTTGATCTGTAAGAACTTATCCTTTGATGGGTTTTTAGTTCACATATTTTATCTCAAACTCATTAAGAAGAATGATCCATTTATCCTTATAGCCTTGTAAATCTATTTTAGATATTACATACTTGAGTAGATCTACTTTTAAAATGACCATGGTCTTAATGTTCAACATGTAATGTCATAGTTTCTAAGATGTAAAGACCATATTTAAACAAGCTTTTTCAATGGGCATATAATTAGTTTCATACAAAACCAATGTACAACTTAGATAATATATGGCATGATATTTTTTTTATTCTCATCATGTTGAGCTAGAAATTCCCTCAGGGCATTGTTTGTTGCTGATAGGTCTAGAAGGAATGGTTTTCCTGGCATGGGAGGTAATAGAACTAGTGGATTTGCTAGATAGTCCTTTAGCTATTGAAACATTTTTTGACAATCAACATCCCAAATAAATATGACACCCTTCATCAAATGATGTCTAAAATGATGGCACTTATCAACCAATTAAGATATGAAGCATCTAATAGACTAGATCTTTCCCTAAAAGCTATGGAGATACTTCAAATTGGTTAGTGGTGTCATGTTTGTTATGGCTCATAATTTCACTGGATTGATTTTAATTCCCCTGCAAGACACAATGAAGCAAAGAAATTTGCTTGAAGTGATTCCAAAAACACATTTCTTAAGGTTGAGCCTAACTTTGACTTTATGTAATTGCTTAAATATCCTCCTTAATGTTGATGGATGATCGACCTTGGTCTTTGATTTTATTAGTATGTCATCAATGTAGTATTCAATAATATCATGCATCATATCATGAAATATGATGGTCATGGCTCTTTGATGGGTAGCCCTTGCATTTTTTAGACCAAATGGAATAACCTGATAACAAAATGTTCCCCATGGAGTGGTGAACATTATTTTGTGTTTATCTTATGATACAATTTAGATCTAATTGTAGCATGAGGATCCATCCATTTGTGAAATCATCTCATAACCCACTAGAGAGTTAGTAATCATAACAATGTTTGGTAGAAGAAGTTTATCCTTGAGGCAAGCCTTATTAATGTCTCTAAAATCAATGTAGATTATGATTCCTTATAGCTTTTTATTGATGGGCACAACATTAGAAATCCATTCCGAATAGTCGATTGGCTTCATATGTCTTTATTCGAAGAGTTTTTCCAACTCTTTCTTTACTAATATAATAATATGAGGATACATCTTATTTAATTTTTGTTTCACTGGTTTGGCATCAGGATGTACCACAAGGTGGTCAATAACCATGGTGGGGTCCAAACCTGGTATGTCAAAGTAGGCCCATGCAAATATATCGACAAATTTCATCAAAAGGGATATAAAGACTTCAAATTCTTCTTCAGTGAGGGATGTGCCTAATTTAATCCATTTTAGGTCATCTAGAGTCCTAATGTTTATATTTGTTTTGGCTTCCACTAGAAGGGTCAAACCATCTTCAAGAATAATGGGCAAAGATTTGAATTATTTTGTAATGTTAGAGTCCTCTATTAGGATTAATTATTTAAGTTCTCCTAAACATGATACCATAATGGGAGGGATAGCCATGTGACAAATATAGGTGGAAAATCTGAGATTATGCTATCAAATGCTTTCTATTCTTTAAGACTGAATTCAGACCCATATACAAGTTCATCATTATATGGGTCTTGGATGATTTGATCAAAATATTGTTATTCTTCAAGACTAAACTCAGACCTATAGTTGAGCTCAACATTGGCGGTCCCCTGGTTCATGTTTAAATAAGGTTAAACACCCCCGTTTAATGTTGCCTGAAATAAGTTTTCACCACTAGACTGGCCTTTACTTTTAATATTTCCCTGGTCCAAATGTGGCTCAAAGAGGTTTTGATTATGGGACCTCAATGCTTTATTTAAATGTTTTTGGTTAAGGGTGTTCACCCACTCTCCAAAATAGGCTTAAGGATCCAAATTGATTGAGAACCTTTTTTTCTGGTATCCCAATGGAACATTATCCCTAAGGCATAGAAAATTGGAAAATGCCTCATCATTTCGAAACTCATCAATGGGCACATGTGATTTTTATTGGCCCTCATCGATCATTTGGGGATAGTATAATGGTAGTGGATTATTATGAATAATAGGTATAATGGTACAAATGGTATTATTATAAAACAAATTGGTATGGGGTAGGTTATTTAAAGGGTTATGATCATATTATGTTTTACTATCAACATTATCATCACTAGTCGTTGGCTATGGAACTCAAATTAGATACGTGGGGTCACACACATGTGGTTTAAATCCAAGTCTATAGGTTCCTTTGTACCTAGTCTTAAAAATTGGCTCAAGTCTCCCTTGTTTATTTATATTGAGGCCACCTCCTTCACATTCCTAGTTCTACATGATCTGATTATGAATGGTATATTTGGAACTCTTGTAGCAATCGACCAAGTTATCATTATACAACATTGACTCATCCCCTTCGAGAAGGTCTTTTTCTTGGCCAGAGGCTAGTCCAAAAGTGATAGGTGATGGACTATGTTGATGGCCTTTACCCTTTATTTTACATTGCATGATTAGTTTGGATTTTGGTCTTCCAAAGGACTTAGGGTTCTATGGAAGCTTTATAATGTGAAAAGTGTCGTGGGTTAAGTACTCTCCCAAGCCATTATCCATGATGGTATAATGATTGGATATTTCAGGAGGTGGCATGTGGGAAAGAAAATCAAGGGTATTAGGGTCAATGAAGTTGGCCTCTAGTGAATGAATGTGTATATGCTTCCTCTTGTCCTTATTGACAACTAAATTCACACTGAAATGGTAGTTATAGATTTTGAATTTAGCCTCTAAATATTTCAATGCTCATATGAGTTCAAATCTCCTGGAATATTAACCTCCATTTATAAATGGGAGAACTTGATACACTGATGCAATGTCGATAGGATTGTACAAATATCATGTATCCAAGGTCTACCCATAAGCATATTATATGACAAATCGAGATGTAACACATGGAAAAGTTTATCATGGGTAAAGGGCCCAATGATAGTTGGTAAGTTGATGGTGCCTTATGATTCTCAATCTTTATTATCATAGGATTTAATGGTGATTATTTCTACTTGGAGAGCTATTATCATGTACCTAAGAAGAATGATGATCTTTAGAGACACAATATTCAGACCTCATTTATTGTCTATAAGGACACTCTTGACTTTGTGTCCTACTATGTAGAATTTGATGCACAATAGATTGTTATGAAGTGTGCCAAGGGATGACATATCACTCTGATTGAATGTTATTTTTTAGCCTGGAGCTAGGTGTCAAATCAAAGAGTGAAAATTTTTAGGGGATATGTCATTGGAAACTTTGGATTGACCAAGGAACTTTGTCAAAATATTCTTTTGGATAGTAGATATACGTAACAAATCCAAAATGGATTTTTTGCGTTGACATCTTTTGCAATTATTCCACAATGTCAAACATATTTTATGGGATAGGATGAAATGTCTTATTCTTATCTAGAATAGTTGGCTGGATGATGAGTGGAATGGCAGATGGTTGTGGGCTTGGTATGGTAGTCCTTGACTGCCAAGTTATGATTGCACAATGAGGATTAGGTACAAGATCATTGTTGTTATAAAATGATGGTGGAGGAGGACCAGATAGGATAAGTCTTGGTTGTTAGTGCACTTGTGCATGGTCATGAGATAATGACAAGTTATCATTATAAGGTCCGAACATTGGAATCCATGCTTTCTAGTTTGCCTATGTGTGGTCCCATGTCAAAAAATGATTTTTGGCATAGATTGGTTGAGTAGGAATGAGTAGAAATAGTCTTGTCTGATTGGTACTTGGTTTTGGATTGATGTAAATGGTGTGAATGTGACCTCTTGCAATATGTCCTACAATGGAGTTGTCATGTGTAACTGCATGGTAGGTTTGTTGGTTGTTTGCCTCATTCTAGCCTTGGCTCTTTCCACTATTTTGATGCTATTGGTTTTGGTATTGGTTATGTTCATTTTGTTAGTTTTGTCTTGGTTGTTTATAATGGTATTGTTATGATTATTGCAATGGATGATTTTGTTACTACCTTTTTTGGTTTTTATGTTAGGGGAAAGGATTTTGATAAATGTTGAGGCTCTAATTGGAGGTGGAAGCTCCATGATACTAAGTGATCTCTTCATTTTGCAACATATTTTTAATGACATTTTTAATTTGCACACAATTCTAAAAATTATGGATGTTGACCTGATGATATTAACATAATTCATTTAGCCTATACTAGTCTGGAATGTCAACATCCTCAATAATTTGCCCTTTCAAAATAGGCCATTTAATCAAGTTAACTACAACAAGATTGTAAAATACTGATTCAATGGGCTCTCCAAGGTTACTAAATACATAATGAGTAGGCATATTTCTCCTTGGGAGAGGTTTTTACAAAGGCATAAGTTGCTACATTTGTTGCATTTAATATGTTAGTCTAAGTTGTTGTGCTTGTTGTATTTGTTAAAGAGGTTGTTGGTTAGAAGTTATATGGATATATGATGTAGGCTGTGCAAATCATGTTTGCACCATTTGAACATATCACAAATTAGTGACTCCATTCCATACAACATTCTTGTTATGATTGAATTTATTAGTTTTATCATAGTTATTGGCTTGGGTCTGCTATGATGCTTGCACTTGGACTTGATTTTGATTCTAGCCATTGTTTTGATTTTGGTTTTGGCTTTGATTTGATGATGCTAGTTTAATGTTCCCTTTGTTAATGAGGGATATTTCAATCACCAAACCTTTGTCAGTGATCCTTTTATATGTACATTCACACTAAAACTCCAAATTGTAAGATATCTTGCTATGTAGATTTTTGGTAAACATAACTATTAGTTACATATCTAGTAGATTATGGGTAAATCAACTTGCAAGGGCTCTCCATCATTATATATTACTTGCAAAGCTTAACCTAAATTTTTATTTTGACTATGTCAAATCAACCAAAGAAATATTGTACTCAAAATTGTAAGAGAAGTGATATGTGAACTTGTTCAAAAGATCATCAAAATCAAATACTTAATTGTTAAGCAACCTCAGGAACCATTCCAATGTTTACCTGCTAGTCTTCCAAGAAATAATAATAATAGGTAAATTTCACTATAGGCCATTGGTTGGCATGCAAAAAAGAACTTTGTCAATTGGGCCTTGGGGTCACCTTTCCCCTTGTATTTGTAAAACTTTGGTGGTTCATACCTTAGAATAAATAGTATTTACAAGTACTCCATGTTGAAAGGGTAATTACACATGTTGTCTAACTTGGACTTTTTAGGTTGTTTTCCCACTTGAATGAGGGCAATTGCATCTTTCATTTATTATACCTCTTATATAAATAAACTAGTAGGATCATTGGCCTATTGGGGTGGAGGTTGTGTGGTCACAAGTGGATTGCTTTGACCAAGGTATGATGGAGTCATTTATTGGGGAATGGAATAGGAATACATATGCATAGATTGGGGTATGATTATTAAAATTACACGTACTACGATGTGATATTGTAGTTAGGATTGGGTATGTAGGATTGATGTTGGGAATAATATAGTTATGATGGAGGAATATGGTCGTACTATGCCTATTGAGGTTGAATAGGAACATGCTTTTAACCATTCACACCTTGATGATTGAGGGGAACTTGTGGCATGTTTTTCACAAAAGGCAATTGTTGCCTAATAGGTACTTGTGGAAAATTGGAACCTATTTGTTATGAAAATCCTTGTTATGAAGCAGATGCATGTTGGAGATTCGACATCTATCACTGACTAATACTTGGGCATTGTTGGTTAAACATCTTTTGGTTTTGGATCAACATGTTAGTCTATGACTAAAGAGGTATGTTTGGTGCTACCTAGTGAGGTGGAACATTGGTTTTCCCCTATTGAGATGGAAATATGTTTTACCTCTACTACATGGGTAAATTAGATAGTGCTTACTATTATGAAATATTATTTGTCACCTATTGGGGTGGATTAAGATTCATCACAGTTTATTGTGGTATGACACTAATCATGGGTTGACTACTTAATTCTTATTGTTGGGTGCTTGAAGAAGTAGCTAGTTGAAAATTAGATGTAGTTGTTTGAGATTGAGAATTAGAAAATCCTACTCCCTAAGTTCACGAGCAACTAATGGTTCTATTTAAAGTCATATTTTATTTTTGATTATGTATTTGTGCACTAACACCACTTTGGTTTAAATTGGATGTTACTTGCACATTGTCCACTATATTCAGCTCACTATGTTACATATAGATAGAAGACACTTCTTTGATAGTTGGTGTATTGAACATGTTTTCCATTAAAGTGTTTTGTGTAATTAGGTCAAAACACTGATTTTATTGACTATCAACTCAAGTAAGACTCTTTTTTAAGGAATTAACTTAATTAGACGTGCATTTGACATGGTTAAATGATTGAATTTATGTGTTAAGTTTTAATATATCTGGTATGTTATTTACATTTGAATTAAGTGGTCCTTCATGAGGCTTATTTATGTGATAAGAATACATGGATCTTGACATGACATCGATATAATGGCATTAGGGTTTCTAGAAGAGGCCTATCCATTGTAAGATACATTGTAAGGCTCTCTTAATAGATTTGGTAAGTTCTGATGACCTACCTCTATGGCTCTATTAGGATCATAGACTAATGGCATTATAACCTAATAGGGTTTTTGTTGAGATTTTTTTGTAACTAAAGGTAGGCTAGCCAAATATTGGGCCATTTGTTCTTGGTCTTTCTCAGCCTATAGAGGTGTACTAACCAAAAAATTGGCCAAATGATCTTGATTCTATTCTCCTGATTAGGTGTTGTATGGTGGATAAGAATCCATCTCCCAAACAACATCATCTTCATAATTTTCATGAATAAAGTCCTCTTGTGTGACACCATTTCCATATCCTAGAATGTACATGACTCCAATATATGTATAGTGAGACATGGTCAAATCGATGGAAAATGTTTCACGATAAGAGAGGCTAGAGTTCTATAAACTCTAAAAATCTATGTCTAATAAGGTAAAAAGTTCAACTAGGTCTAACTCAGTCAAAAGTATGGAGCTGTATCACCAAACAATCTATGCAAAGATTTGGTAAAAATAATATAACATCAAATGTCTAATGTTAAATGTCTCACACAAACAAGGTCAAACAAATGGACTAAAAACAAGATGCCAAACTCTAGGTCCAAAGATATTCTAAATAGATCTAAAATAGGAAAGGTAAAAGTTTCTAGGTCTTTTGGCCAAATATGCATAAAAATCTAAGTTCAAAACAAGGCATGCATTAGGATTTTTGGCCAAACACGGGGTCAAAAGCTAGACTTGAAATAAAAGGATGATTATAATCTAAAAAATTGGGAACACTTTAACATAAACAAGGAACTTGATTCTAGATATACATGTGATCAAATTGGTATAAGACACTAAATAAAAGTTATTTGAAGATAGACTAATTTTATTAATAAAAGGCACAAATAATATAGTTTTTGAATTTTGGTTCAAAAATTAACCTAGGTTATGCAATCCAAAAGAGGAAGATCTATGTATCAACCCCGATGAGATGAGGCCTAAATATAAATCAATAATTTTTTGGATTCAAACATGTAAGAGTTAATCAAAGACTCAACTTAATAAAATTTAGGCTTTAATTACCAACAAGCTATGGAAATTTGAACATCATGACTGAACTAAAACAAATATCTCAAAAGACCCATGATTTGGCTTAAATAATGATAATTTGGACACAAGAGAAGACAAATCTTTTGAAATAATTTGAGTAGTGTAATGATGTTAGCACTCTCAAAAGGTATTAACAATGTTTTGTTTCAAAAACTTCTAAGGCTCAAAACTTGAATTGATTTAGGCAACGTAACATTACCCATTTCAATCAAGTGACACACATAATGTTTTTGACAAAAAGAATTTTCTAAGTTAAAGTAAGTTGTCAAATATATGACATAACACCTCCTCAAATAATGTAATAATGTAGACAAATAAACTCATTCGTGACATGGTATAAACAACAAACTTTAGATTCAACACACCAAATAATAATAAAATAAATGATAAAATACAACTAATTATATCATCCTAGATCGTATGAAGGTGTGGTAAGTGGGGTTGTCTAAAACATAAAATTTATGATTGTTTAAATTTATCCCAAGTGTGGGTAACATAAAAGAAGAACCAAATCAATTGAGTTCATACCAATCAACTTATTATGCAAGGGTCTATTCCTTTGCATGAAAATTCTATCTGTGGACTACTTAGTGAAATCCCCTAGTTCACCAGATGTGGCTCAGGTCTTTATTACTAAAGGAGAGGTTAGCTACTCAATCCCCTAGCTCTAGTAATATGCATACCATAATTTGTATACCCCACCATGGATCAGGGTTGAAATACTATTGGGAGAAGAAATCCCATGTCAATGCTTCCCTAGAGAACTTGTTAGAGGTAATGACATCCCCTTCACAAGCCAAATTACATGAAAATAAATTAGTGGAAAGACTTTAGGTTTGATTTTAGATTGGCCAAGACCATACAGGTTTTGGGTAGAGCCTAGGTGATTTTATTCCCATAGCTTGGACTAAGGTATAAACACAATTAAAAGGTGAATTTGATCACTTGAGTTCCCTATAATGGATGGGGGGGAGAGCACACACATGTTATACTTTTTATGAAAGAAAACAATCAACAAACCATCTATAAGAAATTGTCATTAAAGTTTGATTTTAGGTACCAAATTGAAATGTGATGATGTTCTTTACTTGGCCCCTTGGCTTAAGTGCAAAAACTTTGAAAGAAATTTCACAATACAACTTAAGAAAAACCACCTAGCTCATTTTACGCCTAAAATCCTAATGTTGAAGATTTAGCCTAAGTTCATTTTTAAACACCAAAAATTAAGTGTTCAAGACTAAATCATTCATTTTAAGGCACCAAAAATGAAGTGTTTTTAAGACTTAGCCATTCTATCTCTTTCGAAACACTAAATACCAAATGTTAAAGATCTAACATTCTCATTTCAACACAAAAATTAAGTATGATTTACTTAGCTAAATCTTTTTAGGTACCTAATATGAAATGCTAAAACCACATAAAATTGAAAATTTGAGCTCCAATCAAGCCTTGGACCTGTAATGATTAAATAATATCATTTTTATTTGAAGCACACTTGATAATGAGAAAATGAACTTTGGAAAAGTAGTTCTCAAGTTTTATTTTTAAAAACATAATGACTATGGTCGGTCATAGATGATCAATGCCGCTTCAAGGAAACTGATGCAGATTAGTCTCAAAGAGAACTGATAACAATAATAAATGAATGATACTAGTCAACTAAGACTGATGACGATCATCTATGAACTTGAAGGCAAAACCACAAATGATGAAAAATGTTAGATTAGTCTAAAAGATGTTAAAAATTCTCAAAACCTACAATGAAATGATTAGGTAGAGAATATAAAAGCTGATGAAACCAAGAAATCACAAAAACAAATGTCAAAAAGATGTAAAATGTAAGATTTATGAGCCATGTTTCACTCTACATATTGACTAATGTCAATTAAATATAACCAAGATCTATTGGGTTGAACCGATAATGGTCTCGTAAAATCGGTGTTGGTTAAGCCTAACAGATATCAGTCTCTATGTAGATCCATGTTGATTCCGTAATTAAAAATGTGGCAAATCCAAATCTAAAATTATAAATTTGGAGGAATTCAAGCATTCTTTTGTCAATTTTTGAGTTGTATCTTTATCCCCTTCATATGTGGGATGTTTCTTTTCCCATCAGGCATGCCATTTCTGATGCTAAAAATTTGATGATGGATGGGAGGTTAGATCAAGAGTTAATTTCCATTAAAATAATGAAATTAAAAACACACTAATAAAGCATAACATCTCTATGCCTAAATCATAGGGGGAGATTAGTGAAAAAAACCCAATTGACAAAACACAACTAGAATGCAAGAAAAATAATGTTGAATGCTCCAAAAGATCTCTTCGTTAGTTTACTCAACTTTTGCTCAATAAGTCTATGGAAATAGAACTAGGCTATCTCCTTCTCCCCTTGGCACTATTTGTTGGTTCATACTTTCTTGATGTATCTTGATGCCTTGGCTTGTGCTTCACAATTTTGGAATTTTAGAACTCTATAGATTTCAATCTTTTCATAAAACCAAAATAATAACATTAATATGTCCGAGCTCTAATAAACGAGATTAAAATGCTTGTATTTATAGGTTTAACAAATAATTGCAACCCAAAGTGAGTTAGATTGTCGTTGGAGATAGAATGGGTTCAAACATAACCTTTGTGAGTTAATTAACCCCAGTAGAGTTAAAAGGTGTCAAATGGTCATGATTAACAACGAATAAGCATGTTGAGATATTTTTAGATATTTGATAACTAACAAAAAGGTAATTATGAATTCATAGGATAGTTTCTGATTATTGAATTTCCATTTTGATAATTCATTTAGTTTCTCATAGATGAATTTTATTAAGCACTTGATTATGTTTTGCATTTTAATTAATTATGTTTAGGGATTTTATTATTTTTCAATATTTGATTTATTTTGATGTGTGTATTTTCCCCATTTAATTGGTTTATAGCACAACTTGCATGTTGTGAAGCCAAATTTGAGACATTTAGTGATTCTTAGTCATATTTAAAAAGGTTGGTAAGATTCAGTCTAAAGTACCATATGAAGCCATTGGTGGCCAATTTTTTATGTCTACACCTATAAACTAAAACCAAAATTAATATGGTAATAGGATGGGGGAAAAGAGGAACTAAATTAAGTAGAAAATTAATGAAGGACAAGTGATAGGCAATACCTACAAGTACGTGTCCTCATAGATAATGACCAAACAAATCAACCTCATAATTGCTTGAGATGCATAATATTCATGGTCTCATCTATCTCCTACCCATCTAGTGTATCCAGTCGATATTCTACAAAACCATAGTTAGCCTTAATAATGAATGATATTAGACAGTTAGGCTCAAATTTCAATTCTTTTTAAGATCTAGATTGGTATTTTTTGTTTCTCTTTTATTACAATTCATCAAGTTCAAACTCTCTGGGTTTGATAGACTAGTTATAGCTATTGAGTAACATATGATGATATGCTTGGAGATTATTCAAGGCAACTACCCATTTTTCATTAAGTAGTTCCAGTTTTTGTAATTGAGAAACTTTATAGTCCTCATCATTAATGATATCCTATAATGAAATGCACAAGGAATGAAACTCAATATCAACAATGAAAATAGATTTAGTTCCATAAACTAGGGAATATGGTGTGGTTTCTATGGGGGTTTATGTGTTGGTATGGAAGACCCATATGGAAATAATAAATTATAAGTGTCAATCATGTCTAGAAACAATAATAATATTTTAAAGGTTATTGATAATGGTTTTGTTATATGCCTCAGTTTGGCCATTGCCTTAGGGAAAATGGTATCAGACACAAAGTAACTTTACCTCCTTATTTTTGAAGGAATTTCCATTATTCTAAATTATTTTAGAGTGAATTCCATAGTGATGATGTTAGAAGGAATTCCATAATGACATATGAGATGATTATAAATAAATTTTTAAATTTAATTATTGGTTATGTAAATGAGAGGTATTACTTCAACCCACCTAGTAAAATACTTAGTTGTAGTGAGAATGTGTTTGAGGCCATTTGAATAAGTAGAATTGATTTTTATTAAAAAATTGACTCCTCACATCAAAAACAACCAAGGAGTATTGATAGTTTGAAGAGATCATACTGGATCCTCAATAAGGTTAGTAAGTATTTGACAAGGCACACACTTATTAACATACATGCATGTATGTCCTTCAATAGTGGGCCAATAAGACATGGCATGTATAAATTTCCTCGCAAGGACCATTCCATTGGTGTGGGCCATTAAAATCACTTCATGTAATTATGTATGCATGAATATAGGTTATACCAAATTCAAAAAATGAAGCATGATTCCATCATAACCTCTATGATAGAGTGTAGCACTGAATAATCATATAAATCATGGTACCAAGGTGAGTTAGGACTAACAATAACACAGAGCATCTCAGATGTTGAATAATCATGAGCTATTTTTAGAAGATGTTAAATAAGGAATTGGTAGTGTTGCACATGATTTATGATCTATAACAATGAGCCAATTATTTTTATTAATTATGATGTCTTGTTACTAGCCCTTAGAATATATTCAAACTCAGAGTTCTACTTAAAATTTTCAACCATGCCTTTTAAAGGTATAAGCTTATCATATTTTTTTTGGTATTGCTTCATCACCTAATTAATAATTAACTGAGAATCACCATGAACAAGAAACTATTTAATATTCCATTTTACTCTTGGGTGAATCCTTGAAATGAGTGCTTTGTATTTTGTCATATTATTAGTACAAGGGAAATAAATATGGAAAGCTTTGGGAATAAGAACTCCCTATGGTGTTATGAATATAATTCTAGTCCCAAATCTATGAGAATTTGTATGAATCATAAAAATATATTGTATACTATTGAGATTAATAAGGTGTTTCATCCAAAGACAATATTGACTCATCAATGAAACCAGAAGAGAGATTTTTGTTATCTAATAAGGGTTCTTTGACAAGCTGATCTACAAGTAATTTAACCATAATTAATTTTGTATGTACTTTTTAAATCTAAAATTTATTTAATAACATGATCCATTTATCCATGCAACTATTCAAATATTCCTTGGAAAGTAGATACATGATCAGGAACACTTTGGAAATCTAAAATGTTATCTCTAAACATATCTATGCATATGCATATTCCTTGTTGTTTTTTACTAACTAGGATGATGTTGGATATCCATTATGAATATTATATGGGATAAATACATCATACCTCTAGTAATTTGTCAAATTATTATTTTTACAAATATTTAAATGTGAAGATGAATTTTTATCTGCTTTTATTTGTTTAACTTTGTATATCGGTTTATAACAAGGTAGTGTACAACTAAATAAGGATCCAAGCTAGGCGTGTTTGAATAAGACTAAGAAAATATATTGATAAATTCCTAAATAAGGGAAATAATGATCTCACATTCATCTTTAGTTATGGATGCTCCATGTTTTATCCATTTGAGTTCATCTACGA
>JARHVA010001257.1:1237500-1450000 GCA_037957365.1 Torreya grandis
GGTTTGAAATAGAATGAACAATGTGATGTCAATGGTTTAGACAAAAATTTGGACCTTGGTTGTGAATTAGAAATTGAAATTTGTTTAGAATTAGGGATGGTTCAAAAGATAGCATAACAATGTGATTTAGACAAGAAGGGTGTGAATTTGGATAAATTTTGACATGACATTTAGAATGGGTTTGACCAAATTTTGGATTTGATAGCACAATCAGTAGAAAGAAGTGATTTTTGACATAGAATATAGATAAAGTAACACTCAACAACATAATAGATAGAAGGAAGTGATTTTTTAATCAAAATATAGATAAAGTAACACCTTATCACGTAAGGATGCATTGAATAAGTTTAGGACTCTAGTTTTTGTAATTGGTTTTAGACATACAATGAGTTTTGACACAACATCCAAACAATCAAATGTTAATTACATGATCCTATATTAATGGTAAATTGGGAGTGTATCACAAACATTGAACCTTAAATATACTCACTTTGAGGACATATTTAAGGATTAATTTTAATAAATTTATATAAATGTAGGTGAAATACCCACCCGCTCTCAAATTATCTATATGATAGTCAATATTCAGGGGATGTCACCTTTGTATCTCTACATCAGTAAATGTTTTGTGACAAATAGATCTTAATCTAAAGTTTTCATTGGCTTACTAGATGGTCCCAAGATGGGTGAAAAATCCATTCTAGAAGATATATAAGTGTAGGGTTATTCATAAGGGAGTACATCACCTTCCAAATAGGTCATTTATTCCTCAATGGTGATGTATAATGTCTTAGCTTTGGGAGTTAACCCGTTTCTTTCATGAAAAACTTTATGGGGAATTTTGATATGTCTTAAAAACATCTACCAATAATTTATATCCCTTGATAGATATCTAGGGTTGGTACAAGCATTGGGATGTCAACCCCTAAACACCACACCCTAAAACATTATGAGAGGGCTATGATACCCCAAACCCATAGCCTAAAAAAAGTGGGGAAGGTATAACCATTTTTTATTCATAGGTATTTGACTAAGGGAAAGTGAATAACATACTTAAGAAAATCTCCCAGGATAGGAAATTTGTTCATCTTTATGTTTATGGGTCACCCAAGTAATGGTAGTATATGCGTGAAGGAACCATACAAGAAAACCCTTCAAGTGAAAAAAAAGATCAACAAATGTGTGAAATGAAATTACATGGAAATAAACAAGTTTTTAAACCCAAATTGAAAGTGTGTATTCGTTTTAGACTCAAATCAAGATCTCTAAAATGAAGAAAATTATTTGTTTTGAGTTATAAATCCACTTCTTTGACCAAGGACTTATAAAAACATGGTTAGAAGTTTTTAATGTGTTCTAAAATTTGAATGAGAAATGTATAAAAGTTTACTTTATAAGGTCTCAAGTTTTTGCGATAGGGTATTTTTGTCAAAATGTAATATAATTTCAATATAACGTTGTGTAATTTTTCCATTTTAAAGTGCAATTTTACTATTGTGCAATGTGATTTTTTCATTTTGAAGTATAATTTCACCAATTATGATAACCTGTACAAATAATTTAAATCATAAAATAGAGTGATTTCACCATTTTGAAGTTTGATTTCACCTTTGTTAAAATAAATTCACTATTTTCCATGACATTTTTGTTGATAAGTGCATTTTCATCATTTTAAAGTGAAATGTCACTGATTACGATGACCGAAAAAAAAAAAAAATAGAGGCTATTTCACTATTTTGAACTATGATTTCACCATTGTGTAGTACAAATTCACTATTTAGAAAACATTTTCATTGATAGGTGCATTTTCATCATTTCAAGTGTGATTTCATAGATTACGATGGCTTGCAAGAACATAATAAATCAAAAAATAGAGGTGCTTTCACTATTTTGAAGTGTGATTTCATTTTGTGGAATATCAATTCATTATTTTGTAGTAATTTTTCAATGATCTATGTGTTTTCACCATTTTAAAGTGAGATTTCACCATTGTGTAGTATGAATTCATTATTTGTAATTATGAAGGTTTTTAGAATTTATTTAAGAATTAAAGGTGAATTAACTTAGCAATTATGTTAATTATAATAATTAGAAGAACAAGAAGGGTCATAAGATGCGTTGATCCCACTAGGTGAGTAATTACATATAACTAGAATCAAAAGAGGTTAGATTACTGTTAGTGAATGAAATAAAACACAATACCATGACATTCTAAACCTAAACCCTATGATTAAATAAGAATAACAAAAAGGTGAATCAAATAGAAGATAAAACACAAAAAACCATACCTTTCTTGAAATACTCCATTTACTTGCTAGTTCGAAGAGGTATGTGCTCAACTTGTAGAACCAAAGATCTTTGGAAATGTTGAATCTGAAATTGGGAATGATCTCCTCTTGTATGGACTTGATTTGGCATGAAAATTTTGAATCTCGTTAGGTATTTTGAAAAGGTAAGTTTGGGTTCAAGAAGCTCCTCTATAATGGAGGGTAGACCTTCAATTTATAGACTTGTTGAATTAGTGAGTACCATCCATCATGATATCCAAATGGAGGGATAGGAATTAGTCTTCAACTTCATCAATTTTGGAGTTTGGAAATGTAAGACAGTCCATTTATGTAAATTTGGAGTGTGGAAGAGATTTGGAATAAAAGTGGAATCATGACCTCTTTTCAGAGTGTGTAAGAGGGTGTAAGGAGGAGTGTGTAAGAAGGTATAAGAGAGTGTAATAACTTGTTTTCACTCCTCACCTTTCCAATTGACATTTCCCCTTTGATGTCATAATATGAAGAAATAAAATGATATTTGATTTTAGATAATAGAACATTCCAAAAAGCCATGAAAAATTGCATTAGATAATGTTTAGGTTAATTAATTAAGTGATTAATTGACCATTAGAGGAATATAGCATTTAATGTCATTTTTCCAATTAAATGTTCTTTTAATTGCCATAGAATAACATTTGCACAAGGTAAGGCTAATTTGGGGTGTACTTGATAAAATTATTGTGATGTTGTGGTTCTTTTCCCTAGATGTGAATATGTTTTTGCTGGTTTTGGATTAAATCAATATTTTCATAGATAAATTATATCAAATGATGATTTCTGATTAGATTTGTATGTGATTGAAGAAAATCATTCAAGTTGTAATTTAGACATAGAAGTGGTGAAAATGAAGCACTCTACATATCATATTCATAAAAAAAGTATTTTTGAGGTACCTTAGAAAATAAAATATTGGATGTTTATGTTATCCATACTTTAGTATGTAGGGTTTGAAGAAATATTTGTGCAAATGCTAAGTATTATATTTCAGGATCTAATGTCTTGTATCAAGGGTTTCAATAAAAAATGGTATATCCATATCCCATAGAAAAGGTTATCCTCTAGCGACATGCTTCTATTTTGTAGTAGGAAAAGGATTCATTTACCTCCATGATGAATATAATTTAAATGTTAGGTTAAATTCATTATTTTCCCTCATTCAAATAATTATATGGTTAATGGATAATTTCATTGTGATTTATTTTAATATTTTTATAAAGAGGATATTTTTTCACCAATGTCATGGAATGTTCATGTATTTACTACTTAGATTGTGTAACTTATATTTAACGGAAGAAAAATATATGCGACAAGAATTATGACTCTCCCGTACATATTTTATTGTAAAATTATAAGCAATATTGATTTCATCAATGATAATTGTTAAAATTACTTTAAATCCTATTTTCCTCTTATGAATCTCCATCTAACTTATGTAACTATGTGTATAAAACAATTGAGAATAGAAATTATTTATATGCTACTAAACCCCTCTCCATTGGTAATATGTTTCAATGCTTCTCTAAGAACCTTAAATCAATCCTTGTATATTAATATTTTTGTTGGGATATTTCAAAGGTTAAATATTTTATACTCTTAACATCTTCTCAAATATTAAATTTAGGTCACTTCTGAAGGATCTAAGGGGTTTCATAGAGTCTCATGAGATATTTTATATAAACTTTAATAAATGGGTGACATTGACTATATTGATGTCAAACTCTAAGGTACAACTTTTTGTGTCAATACATTCATTTAATCCCTTCAAAGAGATGAGGATTAGAAGACTTTTATTTTGCATTATATTTTTCAAGGCATCTATTTTTAAATAAAAACATGAAAAGGTCCCAATATTTAATAACTTTTTCTCACTCAAGTTCTTGATAAGATTGTAGCATCAATTATGGATCATATAGTTTCAAAATAAACTGAACTGACTAAATCTTATTTAATCTTGGATGTATATGGATTCAAAATAAGTATCTCTCTAAACTGTCAATTCATTTTTTTTGTCTCATGTTTATTCATACATTGACATCAATTTTTCAATAGTCCCCTAGGTTAAGAGTCTCAGACTTATAAAGAAATGGATAAACATTATTTTATACCTATTTTGACTATGCTATTTTGATTTCCTCCCTTTTCAAATCTTCAATGACAAGTATCATATTTATCATATATATTTTTCCTTAATTGTTATCATTCTAAATGTTATCCTTGATGAATACCTAAAACAAATAGAGTTCAAACATCCTCCATATGGTGGTCTAAAAAGAAGTGTCCTATTGAGAAAGATTTTCACTAGTACAAACCTTAGTTTGGTTACTCATTTATTTTTTCTTAGCATATTCAAGTGGATACTCTTAGTGATATTACGTTTAATCTTCTAAAAATACTTGGTTATAAAGGTTTGTCACTATATGGAAATATGATATTTAGCCCAAATATGACCATTTCCTATGGTTCATCTCACAATAAGGTCCACATGTTAGTAACTAACTTGTCCATCTAGGTGTGGTTAATCCCTTATGCTTATTGTACTAGCATGGGCATTGCTTCTCATAAATATTTTTTAATCTTTACGAGCATACTCAATCATGCTAGAGTTGGATTTATAATATTTTTAAACTATTTTATCTAAAATCAATTTATTGCAAAATGATTCTCTTATGAGATTCAACCATGATACTTATATAATGCAAACAATTATGTAATACTTTTGGTTCTAAAATTATCATCAAATTATGGAATGAAAGGAAAAGCATATTATTTAATCAAGTATTTTGTTAGGGTTGTTTAGATGTTATTAATTGATTTTGACTTATCTATAATGTAATCGTGTATACTCAAGTGCATGCAAAGGTGGTCTAGCTAGAAGTGGATCACCTATCAATTTTATTGGACAATTGTGAGAGAAATCCGTACCTAATAAGTTAGGTCCCTCTAGGTTCCCCTAAGTGGCGATCACCTTCTAAGGGCCATGGATTTAAAGATTTTCAGAGACATTTTTTTCAAAATAAGTTGCAAAGTGTTTTCTAAAATTTTGCATCCTTTACTGATGCATAATTATCATTTTGGCTATTAGTTTGTATTTTAGACACTAGTATATGGCTGGAAGTGTAGAAACATTTTTTAAAATCAAATTCTATTACCCATAAAAAAGTAGTGATTGGTTGAAGATGGTACATGATATAGAAGATGCAAATGTTGGTAGTTATTGAGGTTAGAGTGACAAGTAAGAAAATCCGTCCCCTGTGATAAGTAAGATAATCCTCCACCTCTATCATTTTTGTTAATTTTTTTCATTATTTTTTTATTTTTCCTTTCCCTCTTCATTAAGCTATTTATCTTCTTCATTCAATATTTTTCTTTAAAATATTTAATAAATTTAACTATATATATTTATTTAAGTTTAGTTTAATCTTTGTCATTAGAAACAATACATTTAAGCTTGATAAGATAACCTTAATTATTTTTTAAAATAAAAATATATAATTTATATTATGAAAAAAATATTAAAAAAATAAAAATAAAATAAAAATCACAAATTAGAATACATCTCTACAAAACAATTATAAATAAAAAACATTTAATCACTTTGTAAATAATATCATAGTTGCATTCCATCATCAATAGATAAAAATTCTGATACATCTTAATCACTTTTAAATAATATCATAGTTACATTCCACCATCAATAGATAAAAATTATAATGTCCTCTTGCTTTAAAAATTTAGAATGAACTGATTTGTGGTACATAGTTTCACTGAATAGTGTGTAAGATAAAGCCAGTCGAGATAAAAATTCTAACGTCCTTTTTCTTGGTTTAAAATTTACAATGAAATGATTTGTGGCACATAGTTTGATTTAGGAGTGTAAGATAAAGTCAATTTTGATGATTTAAGATGTCAACTTTTTATAAGTCAAATTTTTTAATCATTTGTCTTAATTGTAAAGACAAAATATTATAGGAAATAAGGCTTCCAACATAAATTTTTGGGTAAATTTGATGGAGTGAAACCATTCAATCTTTAATATTAAATACAAAATTTGGTCAAAATATATTATAATAAAATTAAATATGTGATTATAACAAAAATATAATATAATTTATTAATTATTATATTAAAATATAATAATACATTGAAGATTTTATAATCTTCATTGAATATGTTTGATGGAAAATGTTTTGTATTTTTAAAAATAATTATGACAGTTTTTCTCCCGCCAAGATATCGATTTTGACTAAGATGGGGTTTTCACCCATTCCGTATGGCAAAAGGCATATGAAGATAACCCGGTAAATCTAAGATTTGTTTTCCCACATGGAATTCGCTAAAGGATTGCATAAATGTTGGGAATAGTAACTGCTGGAAAAATTATGAAGAAAAAAATAAGGTGTAGAGAATATTTTAAAATTGAAATGTAGAAGAAAAATATGTATAATAAATAGATTTTAAATAAAAGTATAAAATTTATTATTATTATTTAAATATATTGAAATATATATTTAATAAAAAATTTAGTGAATATATTAATTAAAATTTAATTAATTATAAAAATATTATTTAACTAAATAATATTTAATATAATTAAAATACGATGAAAATTGAAAAAATAGATGACACATACCTATTTTAGTAAGGCCATTATCTGTCAATTATTTGTTTTAGTAGATGATCTATTAAAATATTAAAAAAATAGTTAGAAATTCTTGGTCCATGACTTTTGAGTCTATGTAATCCAGAGTAATATAATTCGATGGAGCTTAAGATCTTTCGAATAACCATTATGAGTTTAATAATTTCTTCAGGAATCTTTATTCATAAGTCAATTGGCTCTTAAAATATTTCATAATTTTTTCCCATTTTAAATTGATAAATTTCATGTTCAAATAATAATAGGATTCCATTATTGGAACATCTTATTATAATATAATTAAATATCATCATTTATAAAATAAATATAATATAAATACAATTAAATATTATAATTTATAATATAAATATATAAATAATTAAAATAAATAAATAATTTACGATTATGAGAGGATATTCATTCCAAAAATTATGGCAAAAATTTACTAAGATTTATATTCTTTATTTTCCAAACAATATTATGTTGAGGAAAGATAGTTTAAGCTTCTATCATAATAGTTTATATCTACATGTATGTAAAGTTTTGATAAGCAGACCTCTTCAGTAATTTGTTAGTTGGTGAAAGATAATTTATGCTTTTATTGTAATAGTTCATATGTACACGTATGTAAAGTATTAACAAGCAGTACTCTTCAATGATTCTTAGTGATAATATTTATTAAATAATAAGTAAATATATCATGCTTTTAATTCCATTTTTTATATATTTTTTAATATAAATAATCGGTAACGTTGTTTCATTTTCTATTGTTAATTGATATTATAAATTTAAACCTCCTAATACTTTCAGAAGAGTAATTGTCTCATAACTGTCATATGTAATCATTTTGATGGAGCAGTGGAGGGATCAGTACATATCTTCGAAATAATTCACACATCCTATCAACGCAATTATTAGATTCCCGTGACAAATAATGTGTGACATACGTACCAAACCAGTACAGAATTGACCCGCAACGCCATTACAGAAGAAAGAGTATCACAACGAGAAGCATGCAGAAGACTTTTATGCCCAACTTGTAGGCCTAAGAAACGTGGTTACTTTGAGTTACTTTCGTATTTTGATGTTTTTCTTTTATGTTCTTCTAGAAACTTCGTAAGGGATGTTTGAGATTTTAAATTATGGAAGGTTTTACTTAAGAAGGTAGGTGACTATATTAAAGTTGTTCAACCTATACTCATATTCCAGCAGACCAAAGAGACAACAGCTTTCATAACACCCAAAACGGTCATGGTTCGCACTGTCATGAGTTACGAAAACAATATTTCGATCACTAAGGTTTTGATATTTAATCAGCAATGATGACTACACCAAATACAACTGTTCTACTTTTTAAGATAAAAGAAGAAAGGTTGAGTCACACATTATCAAATTAGAGAGTTTAACTTCTTCCTTTTCCTGTTTCTATTTGTTATTATATCTTTTAAAAAATAATAAGGGAGAAAAGGTTCCTACCTCATGGTATAAAGAGATTTGATAACTAGATTATACAAAGAAAGTTAGAATATATCTTTAGAGAAGTAAAAGAAGATAGGGAAAAAAATTCAAAAAGTCAAACAACCACAAAGTTAATTAGCCAACTACAAAAGAGAGAACTAGAGAATAGAAGTCGAGAAGTTTCACTAAGAAGACTACAAGTTAATAACATAAATTATATAAAGACTAGTCTAGGCGTGAATGATGGAATCATCACCATAGTACAACTTATGAATTGTAGGAAATCACCGCCTCCAAAATCTAAGGTCTCCAACTACTAGAACGTCCTTCAAACACAAATCCGAGATCACAACTCAAAAAAACATACAAAACTCTAATGACATTTGAACCCAAAATAGGTTCCATGGCCTCTCAAAGCTCTTCCAACACAATTAAACCACCAAGCCAAAACAAGGAAGAAAACGTTCATTACTTTAAAAACTATTAAACCCAACTCCACAACCAATACTACTCAAACTCGTCAACCCAATAAAACCATTGCAATAACAAATAATAAAACCAGTGTTAAAAGCCAAAGAAATACAAAACCCCTTCAATAAAGGATCTAAGATTACAAAAAACTCTCTAGAAACTAGATCACCAATTCGATCAACAATAATTAGAAGAAGAACCACGAGAAGCTAGAAACCAAAGAGCTTCAAATGGAAAGTTTTAAGCGGATCAAGTCTGTTCTAATTAATTTTTTACTTTGTTCCCAAGGAGGGTGACCTTCATAAAGCAATTATCTACTAGAAAAAATATGAAGAGATCCAATATCAGCCAAGAAATCCACTAGAGAGTTAATCTCATGATGCAAAAAAAATCTGCCAACCTTCTAGAGGCCATAACTTTTGACCCATAGCTCCATTTGAGCTTTTCCACATTCCAAAATGACCATCTCAAAATATTTGTTGATATCATAAGAAGTTATGCTTGTCTAGGAATGTTTTTAATATTTTTTGGAGGCTATACGTGATCATTTGAGGGTCCTAAATGATAATTTAAATATTTTTTTAGGAATTTTTCTATTTTTATAAATTCTATATTTTTAAGACCGGATGTTAACTTCAGTCAAATTTCATCCCATAGTCTAATTATAGTGTTTAAGATATCTCAAAATATTTTTAGAGTTGTGCATGCTTGCATACAAACTTACATAAATAACAATTCCTAAAAATAGACTTTTTTAGGTTTTAGTTTATTTTATAAAATTTGCATGTAAACTCTAATTTTGAGTTTAGGATTAATTAATAATGTTTTAAGTTTGTAATTATTTCAATTCATTCAATATGAATCAATTATGAGTATTATTTCAATATCTTGGCCTATTGCTAACTTATTTGTATTGATAGTTTTCAATTTCATTATCGTGGTATCAGAGCAAGTTTAAATCTTGGAGGAGAAGACATGGAGAGAGGATGGGGAAGTATTGCACAGATGAAATAGAATATACAAGAGCTATAGAAGGAAGTTCAATAATTAATGAAAGTTATCACGAATGAGGAAAGAAGACAAGGTGGTGATGGAGTCGAGGAAGACACAGATCATGATGAAGAAATTTAGCAAGAAGAATAGTGAGAACAACCACCATTGATGGAAGAGAGGATGGTTCGGGCTTTAGAACGAAAAAATGAAGGAATCAAAGTTGATGTTCCAGATTATGGAGGCAGTTTAAAACCATAGGAGTTGATAGATTAGATGAATACCATGGAGAAGTTATTTGAGTGGAAGACTCTGAGAGAAGACAAGAAGGTAAATTTTGCATGCATGAAATTAAAAGGTCATGCAATGATTTGGTGGGATCACCTGCAAAAAGAGAGATATATGAAAGGTAAAGACAATATTAATTCTTGGAAAAAGATGGATAAGAGGCTGAGGGAGATTTTTTTTCCTGTGGATTATGCACAAAGCCTATATAGAAGATTTAAAAATTTGAGGCAAAAAGATCACAATATACAAGAGTAGAAAGATAAGTTTTATAAGCTTTCCATATGAGTGGATCATGATGAAACAAAAGAGTAGATGGTTTTAAGGTATATAAATGGTTTAGAAAAAATTATTTAAGATGAATTAAGCATGCCTAGAATACTTAGCATGAAGAAGGTTTATCAATTAGCTTTGAAGGCAGAAAAAAATAAAATAGATAGAATTTTAGAGGGATGTCTCTTAGTCCAAGAAGAGGAAGATCCCCTCCAAATAGAGGATGAGGTGGGTTCAATACCACTAGAGGTGGGTCTAATACCAAAAGAGGTGAATCATCACATGGTGCATAAAGGTAAGATGATAATAGGTAAGGGTTTCATTACCAATAAAGAAGATAAAGATTTTAGAGAGGACGAGGTTATGGTGGTGTTAGATGATGGTTTATGAATCAACTTAGATATTATGTTTGTTATATATGTGGATAATAAGGGCATAGAGTATTTGAGTGTCCACACTATCAAGATCAAGAAAGGAATCGAGAATATCACCCTAGAGTAAATCTAGTTGAGGTTAAAATAGAATAGCAGAATACTAAAGTTGCACCATTAGATGTTAGAGATAATTTCATGATGAGAATAACCATCATCACTCCAAGGAAAGAACAAGTCCGAAATAAAGAATGTGGTGATGCATGGAAATGATCAAATATTTTTTGAATAAGATGTACTTCAAGTGGAAAGGTATGCAATGTAATTATATATGGTTGTAGTCGTGAAAATATGATTTCTAAAAAAATGATAGAGAAGATAAATTTAAAATGTTAAAAGCATCCTAATCCTTTTCAGATTTCATGGTTTAAGAAAGAGAATGAAGTTATAGTACATAAAAGGTGCCTAATCAAGTTTTTCATAGGAAAAAGTTGTAATGATGAAATATGGTGTGATGTTAATTTGATGGATGTATGCCATGTGTTATTGGAGAGACTATAAAAATTTAAAAGGAAAGTAGTTCATGATGGAGGAAAGAACACATACAGTTTTTGGAAAGGTGGCACAAAGGTAGTTTTGTTACCTCTTAAAGATGAAGAGAAGATAGTAAGTATGCTCTCTACTAAAGAATTTATCCAAGATATGAATGTGGTAGGTTGTTCTTATGTATTATTAGCAAAGAATAAAGAAACAAAAATGGCTCTAATACCAATTGAAGTATAAAGAGTTTTGAAACACTATTCAAATGTTATGCCTGATGAGTTATTAGATAGTTTACCACCGAAGAGAGATATTCAACATCACATTGATTTAATTCTAGAATCAGCTCTACCTAATCAATAAAATTATGGGATGAGTCCAATAGAACATGCAAAATTAAATAAACATGTTACTAAATTGCTAAGAAAAAATTGATAAGGGAGAGTATGAGTCCATATGCAACACAATGTTTTTTACTACAAATAAAATAGGTGGATGGATAATGTGTGTGGAAAGTAGATAAATTAACAAAATTACAATAAATTATAAGTTTCCTATACCTCATTTAGATGATATTATGGATGTGCTTGTAAGAGAAAAATATTTTACTAAGATTGATCTAAGGAGTGCTTATTATCATATTCAAATATGTTAAGGAGATGAGTGAAAACCTATATTCAAGACTAGAGATGGCTTATATGAGTGAATGGTGATGCCATTTGGATTATCTAATACACCTATCACATTTATGAGGGTAATGAATATAGTACTACAAGAATATATTGATAAGTTTGTAGTTGTCTATCTTTATGATATTTTGATATTCAGTAAGACTAAAGAAGAACACTTACAACATTTGTTAATGGTACTAGATTTGTTCAGAATAGAGAATCTGTTTATAAATTTGAAGAAGTATAGGCTTATGCATAATAGTTTGGTATTTTTGGGATTTGTAGTTTCAATAGATGGTATGAAAATGGATGAAGAAAAAGTAAAGGAAATTTTTGAGTGGCCAATTTCAAGAAGCATTACAGAGGTAAGAAGTTTCCATGGTTTATCAACATTTTACAAAAAAAATTATTAAAAGTTCTAGTCATATTGTGGCACCAATAACATATTGTGTGATAGGGAAGGAATTCACATGGACTAGAGCAGCCATAGAAAGCTTTGAATTTTTGAAGAAGATTACAGAAAGAACAATTACATTACCATATTTTAGCAAAGTGTTTGACGTTAATTTGATGTTTCATTTGTGGGAGTTGGTGCTATGTTGAATCAAGAAGGAAAACCAATAACATATTTTAGTGAGAAGTTGAATGAGGAAAGAACAAAATATTCTACTTATGATGCTGAATATTTATGCAATTATAAAAGTATTAAGACACTGGAGGCATTACATAGTGTTTAAGGAGTTTATCCTATTTACAGATCATGAGGCTTTGAAGTATGTGAATACACAAAAGATGTTGAATAGTAGGCATACAAAGTAGGTTTATTTCTTGTAGGGGTATACTTTTATGTTGAAACATAAATCAAATAAATAGAATTAGTTAACTAATGCATTGAGTAGGAGAATAGTGTTATTAATTACTATGGTGAGTGAAGTAGTTGGATTTGAAGTTATCAAATAATTATATGATACTGATCCATATTTCGGAGAGATAGTTGATAAGTGTAGAAATTCATTAACATGTGGGACATATACTATTCATGATGAGTAGCTTATATAAGAAGGTTACCTCTTCAAAGAGAAGCAATTATTCATTCCAGTTGGGTCTCTATAAGATAATATAATAATAGATTTACATAGTAGAGGATTTGTTGGTCATTTTGGTAAGATGAAGACAATAGATTTTTTGAAGGAAAAGTATTTTTGACCAAAGATGAATAGAGATGTGAGAATGTATGTTTCAAGGTGCATAATATGTTAGGTGGCTAAAGGGCATACACAAAGCACTAGACTATACATGTTATTACTAGTTTCAAAAGGACCATGGACATATTTGAGTTTGGACTTTGTGTTAAGATTTCCAAACACACAGAGAATTATTGATTCAATTTTTGTTATTGTAGATAGATTTTATGAAATAGTTCATTTCATTGCATGTAAGAAAACCAATGATGCTACTAGAGTTTCATAATTATTTTTTGAAGATATTGCCAGATTACATGGTGTTAAATAAAATATTACTTCGTATAGGTACATGAAATTTTTAAGTCTTTTTTGAAGGACTTTTTGGAATAATATGGGCACTAAGATAAAATTCAATAGTGCATATCACCCAAAAATAGATGTACAGATAAAAACTGTGAATAGGAGCTTGGGAAATTCGTTAAGATTCATAGTGGGAGAGAATCC
The DNA here is from genome assembly GCA_037957365.1 of Torreya grandis. Lineage (NCBI taxonomy): Eukaryota > Viridiplantae > Streptophyta > Pinopsida > Cupressales > Taxaceae > Torreya > Torreya grandis. The sequence goes on from JARHVA010001257.1 coordinate 1,251,211, forward strand.
CAAGCAATGGGACTTAGATTTACCACAAGTTGAGTTTGCATATAATAGTTAAATAACTAGATCAATATGAAAATCACTATTTTAAATTACTTATGGAAAAATTACTATGGGTATTTTATATTTGGTATAATTATTAATTGTAGATTGAAGTAGTGATGATGCAAAAGCATTTGCAGAGCATATGTAACAGTTGCAAGAGGAAGTAATAATAAAGTTATCAAGAAGTAATGAGAAATATAAAGCAAAAATAGATGTCAAAAGAAGATCCAAGGTATTTGAAGAAGGATATTTGGTAATAGTTTACTTGAGGAAAGAAATATTTTCAAAAGCCACATACAACAAGTTAAAGTACAATAAAATTGGAACATGAAGAATTGTGAAGAAAATCATTGACAATGCTTATGAGGTGGGTTTACCATAGAATTTTACTATATCTCCAGTATTTAATATTTAGGATTAATATGAATTATATGGATAAGATGATGAAGGTAGAGAAGATAATGAAGTGAATTGAGAGAAACAACTTTCAAAGAAGAAGGAAAACATAGTGTAGGGTTTGGATATGAAAATGGTGAGCATAAGGTAAGGGAATTATAACAAGTATTTGGTGCAATGGGAAGGATTATAGTAAGAATACAACACTTGAATTATAGAATGGGAGTTAAAGAAGATCGATAAGTAAAAATAGAAATAGTACAATCAGGGCAACTCACAGGAACTAAGTTTTTTTAACAAGAGGAGAATGATGCAGAAAAAATAGGACAACCTTCTTGACACCATAACTTTTGATATGTAGCTCCATTTGAGATCTTCCATGGACTAAAATGACCATCTCAAAGAGTTTGTTGCTTTCCTTGGTAGTTATACCTACCTAGGAATGTTTTTGAAATTTTTAGGAGGCCGTATGTGATCATTTGAGTGTTTGAAATTATGATTTAATTATCTTTTTAGGATTTTGCTATTTTTAGACATTGTATATTATTAGGACCAAACGTTAACTTCAGTTTAATTTCATCCCATATTATAATTATAGTTTTTAGTATATTTCACATGTATGGCCCTAAAAAATATCAAAAAAAATCCTAGGTAGGTAGAACTACCTAAGACAGTAATGACCTTTTCGAGATAATCATTTCGGCATGTGAAAGAGCTCAAATGGAGATAAGGGTCAAAATTTATAGCCTCCAAAAGGTTTTCTTATTTTTTATACATTATCTCATTATAGTTATAAAAGAAATAAATATCCTCAAAAAATGTGTTTTGATGGAGAATATCTTGAATATTTCACTTGATCTTCCATTGATTAGTTCTTCACAATTTAAATCACATGCTAATATTAAAAAATTTAAAATCAATGTCACTTATAAATACACAAGTGTTATACTTTATTTAAGGATGTATTAAACACCTAACATTGATCATGTGGTTGATGCATGAAACACAATCTATTTTTGTAAAATTCTTAGTCATTCAATTTTTCTGAGTCATTGGGTATGAATGTTATAGGGCTAGTTAGCATCAATTAGTTACAAAAACTATAATGTAGGATCCAAATATATTTCCATTCTTGATCTAGTGTATATTTTTAGTTATTGTATGTACACATGAGCCATCGTACACACCCAGATAAGGGAGGAATAAAGGTGAAGGGAAAGTGCTAAAAAAAGGACCAAATAGTTAAATTTATGTTTTGAATAATTTTTACAAATTATAAATTTTGCATGATCTACACACATGTCCATGGTGATGTGTAGGTCCTTGTTAGCTAATCCAAGAGCATAACTTGTGGAAGCCATAAATTTTGATCTAGGAACCTATTAGCATTTTTTTTTAAATGAAGATATCAAAGAGTTTCATGCATTGATATGCAATGCTTATTGATATCGACTTTTTGGACAATTTTTAGTCTTGAAATTGACGATCTAAAAGCTAAAAATTATATTTCTAATTTTACTTTCACAATTTAAAAGTAAAAAATAGATTTAGGTTTTTATAGCTAGGCATGAAATTTTAGTTACAAGTCATCCTCAGTATTTACTTAGATATGTAGATAAGAAGGAATAGTTCATTTTTTAATCCAAGTTTGAGTTCAAAAGTTACTAAAAATATCAAATTCTAAAAACTGTTAAAAATATCAAGATCAATTAACTTTAGGAGTATATTTTTTTTAATAAGATTTTAGTTGTTCATGTCAACACTATCTTCAAGTTATGAATTACTTAAATAATCTATATATTATTTTAGAATAATAATGCATTATTAATATTTATTTATTTGATAGATAAATGAGGGTTAAAGGGTCTCTCAACCATAAAAGGATTGAATAAAAAAACAACCATTTGCCTCAGATGAAAATCTATGAGGGAACAAAAAGATAAATCCAACAAAATAATCTACATTTCACCAATGGGGGATATCCATCTCGAAGGAAATCCCAAGAGAGACCATCAAGACCCCTCTTTACCTCTTTTAAGGTGAGAATGAATCAACTTTAGAGGTGGACCTAAGGCCAACCTCCCTTTCTCATTATTATTTTTGAACTACCATCCACTCACCCAGTATATCTGATCTACTAGAGCTATTAAAGGAGGATGTGGACCATTCCTTATGAAGAAATTTGATAGCATATTCCTTACTTCTTGAGTCTAAAAAGAACTGAGTATTATTATCTCTCTTAACATCACTAATCCATTCTGGAACTTATTGATAAGAACAAACCAATTTTAGATCATGATTTTGAGGATTCCCAGTGTGAGAATGATCAATGCTAACACCTGAAATAGGACCCTAAGAACCCTATTTAGAAGGATCAATAGTTAACAATATTTATAGGAAAAATGAGATAAAAAGTAAGAGAGACAAAAAGGTGATCAATAACTGCATCCATCCACCAATAAATTACCACCTTTTTCTTGAGGAGAGAACAGGAAGAAGCCAAATGCCCCTAACCAAAATACCTATGAAATTTGAAGGGAAATCCTTCATTGCCAAGGGATTGTGACCAACACTGAACATTAACACTAAGATCTGTAAAAGTAGGGAGATCCTCAGAAAAATTCAAACAAACAAGGATCCACACATAATTAGTGTGGGAATAGTTGGAGGTAGAAGTATCAATTGATATCGATTTACCAAGAGAGCCACTAATGGCCAAAAGAGATGATTTCATCCAAACATATAGTGGAAAGTAGGGTAGCCAAAGCTAAACCAATGTGACATCAAAAAATTCATGTAGAGGATTGAAAGATGTATTCTAGGGTTTCAAAAGAAGATGTTTATTCTAGGGCCATGGTTTAGCTAGAGCTATCTTATTATAATCAATGAGTCTATAAAATACAACAATAAAAAAACCCTAACACAAGGATAAATCTCCAAATTTTCTTCCAAAAATGGCTTCCATGAATCATAAATCTAATGATGGAAGTCAGGTAAGTTTGGACAAAACTATCAAATTTATAGATCAATCCATGATAGGCAAACCACTCCTCATTTTTAAAAGTTCTTCCAAAATGTTGTCTTCGAAAGAAACCAACAAGATGATTTTAGTTACTCTCATGGATTTAATAGGAGGAAAATTCACCAGCTCCTCTTGAGAGATGGCACAAGAAAAATAAAAAGGCATATCCTTACTATCACCTTCCATAGCTAAACCAATAGTATTGAAAATCATCAAAAGCAATCTGGTCAAACCCTATCCCAAGCTTGGATTGCCACTCAAGATCATCCAATGATGCATTCATCATAACCCTAGCCTAAAAACCGACTAGGAAAAAGAATCCATAATTCATAATTTACATTTAGTCTCGACACACATGGCTAAACATCAAAATGTATGATCTTGGAAACTTCAATTACACATTTATTGATTAATATTTAGTCTCAACATTCGTTCGACTAGATGTAATTTTTTGGGTGATTATTATCTCATCCTCAATTACACGTTCATTGATTGATATTTTTACAAATCTTCTCCAATTTTATAAATAGTGTTTATTTATTTTATTTTTTTATTTCCTAATTAGAATTTATTTTTATATTATAAATTATAAATTATTTTTATATTATACATATTGTATAAATTTTAAATTAGTTGTAATTTGATTATTAAATTTTATTTTGTTGAACAATTATTTTATTACATACCTTTAAATTTAATGAGTTTATGTTATGCCCTCATACCATGTTGAAGTTTGGTTTCTTCATATTTGAAAGGGTTATTTTTATTTTTATGCTGCTACATTTGATTTTGGAGAACTATTGTACAGATGATTTGTTTGTTTGATATCAAGCCATAGTAAAGTCTTAATTTTTTTATCTATGTTATTTTTAAATTACTATTTATATTTTGGGAATTTTGTTGTATTTTATTTCTTGTAATTTGATTATAATTTATTGAATCAAATTAAGACAACGTAAGCTTCCATTAAAGTTTCTTTCCATGCTATTTTTCTTCTTGTAACCATTATTTATTCATATGTTGTGTATATGTTATATTCATATTTTTTTCTAAAAAAAATGTTTCAAATTTATCATTAAAACTCTTTATATGTTGGTTATGTTTTATTGGAAAGTGCACGAATGGGTTATAGGTCGAATGATAATAAAAAATTCAGAAGATAAATGTACCCCAAATAAAATAACATATTAATAATATAAAAAAAAGGCCTTGAATCATGCAAAATGGTCTTATATTCTTGGAATCAAATTTAGACATTACAAGAGTATAATGTTTTTGGTGTAATTGTGATATATTTACCCCTCTCAAACCCTTGTTATTAGATAGTTTGACAATTAATAGTTGTGTATTCTAAATCATTTTTTATAATTTGTTTATTTTAACTTTTAGCTATAAAATGTTAGCAACTATTAGATTTTATGTATTCTTTCATCATTTCAATTTATGTTTTTGTAAAATGAATGTTCATTTACCAATTTAATTTAATTTTCTATTTCAATGAATAATTTTTCAATATAATAAAAGTATATTTTTCACTTAAATAATTATATTAAATATATCAATAAATTTACATATTTATAAATTATAAAAATTCAAATTAAAAATTTATTAATATACAAATTAACATATAATAGTCAAAGAAGATTACATAATATGTAGAAACATTAGAAAATAAATAAAAGAGATATCAATAAATATATAAAATCAATTTGAGAAAAAATTGATGTGTCAAACTTAAACCAAAAAAGAAGGCTTAATCTTGATCATGACCAAGATAAAACTGTTTGACTTTGGTAAATAACCAAAATCAACATGAATAAAAATAGGCAGAGAAAGGAATAATAAAGAGACTAAAAAAATTGAAGAGAGAGAAGGTTCTCAAAATAGAGACTCAAAAAAAATTGAAGAGAGAGAAAATGGTTAGAATAGAGACATATGACATGGCCACGCATATAATAATGAAGGAATGGGAAATTATAGTTTTCCTAAATGGTCTCTTATCACCGGTAAATAAATCTTTCTAATCAAATGATATTGTGATAGTTTTGTTATTTGTTTGTTGAGTTGTAAGTATTGTGTTTTTCTTTTTAAATGTAAATTTTGTTTTATTTTTTGGTTTTTTATTTTTTTAAGTATTTTTTTTTTGTTTGTGATTTTTATTGTAAAAGGTTTTGGGTGCTTTCAAAAACTTACTTCTTATTCTCAATAAAAAAAATAATATGGTAAATTATTTGATAATAATCTATAATTTATATTGATGGAATATACAATATATTATTCTTGATCTAGGATTTTAGTTTTAAACAATGACCTAGTTGTAGTGTCATCAACAAAATTTGGGTGAAGGCATTGGGAGGTGTTTAATATTCATGGAAATTAAGGGTTGAGAGGAATAAGCTATTCAAAATAGGGTAAATTTTAGTGGTGATTTTTTATTAATTCATGAATAATTATGTTTTATAAATTGGCATTTGGAAATTTTAAGGGGTGATAAAAAATGTAGATTTGTCTAAATTATCTAGGTATAAGTTTATTTTCAAGTCAACTTACCTACTATTTAAAATATTTTTCATGCATATAAATATGGTACATCACTCTGTCGAAAGTCATTATATTCTTATTCAACATTATATGTAATATATAATCATTTAAGGATCAAACTTATGAATCATATTGATATAGATACCATCCAGAGGTGCTTGTTTTACTCACTAGCATAGTTATCACTTGCCTATAATAGTGTCATCCATCATATCCTGTGTCAGCCACCAGTGATATTATTACATGACAACATCCATTTCCATAGATAATGTATGTGTCATGCTTCAACATAGCTATCAGAGGACAATATAGTTATAAGGAGATAACTCTACTATATCCCAACAACTCTGTTATCACTTGATTTTAGAGTCATGGCCCAATAATAGAGATGTCTCCCGATAATAAATATTTTGCCTGACAATAGAGATGTCATTAAATAATAATGTTATCATGTGGAAGCAATAGATAACAACATTATCACCTGATAATGTTGTCACTTGATAGTAGCATTATCATCTAATATCGTAGTGGTAACTCAATAATAGAGCTATCATTTGATAGTATAGCTATTACCCATCTATGTAACTTTTTTGTATAGCCAATTATTAGCATGGTTTCCATTCCCTACCATATTATAGTTATATCAATTCACCTACTCACATAAACACCATTTATTAACTTTCACCAAACTTTTAGAACACATAGATTTTCACCAAGAAAGCCCTTGAGTTCATTTTTATATGGGACACTAAAATTTATCAGGATTCAAGAGTGATATGACCTATTCCTAAAAGAATGGCCAATTAAATCATTTAGTTTTATGATATTCAATTTTACTGTAGAATTACAAAAATATTAAATATACAAATGACAATGCTAAACAATATTTTTATTTCACATTAAACAATAATAAATAGTACTTAATTTATATAATGATGTGTAGACACATCTGAGATATAGAGGTGTGGAGAGATGTTGTCTAGTTTCCATGAAATGGTCATCATATTTTGTAACTTGATAAATATGGCTCATGTATAATTTTTTGAGTTCTTAAAACATGTATGATTACTCATATGCTTGATAGAAAATAGGGATGAATAGGGTAGAATAACTTAGTTTTGAGAATTATTTATTAATCTTGAATTGGATTTGACTTATATTTATATATGTCAAAATGAATTAGCTTTCACTTGTAATTATACTACTTTTATTGAAATTATCCTCATGGAAGGATTAATGACATTATTATGTTGACATATACACTTCCAAATATTTTCAAATTTGAGTGTTTGTAATGTAAGCACACTTATGTAACAATAGGGGAAATTGCACCAACACTACTATCATACCTTGAACATAACTATATAGGATTAAGTAACATTTTTGATGATATGTAAATAACAATGGATGATATATATCACATTTTAGGCATTTTGTGGTTATAGGTGATCTACATAATCATAATAATTAGGTTTGGACTAATAAGTATGTAATTAGAACTAGTGAGCTTGTGAGTGCATGTCTTTTGGCTGCAAGAAAGGTTAAGCTGAAGTCTAAAGCCTCGAGATATATTTATCAAGTGTAAATGACTAGTTTAACCATATACATTTCCCATGGCCCCTAATCTAGTAATTCATAAGGATTTAATTACTAGGTTAAAGGAAAGAAAGTGTATCATGGTGTGTAGAACAGACCTTGTCCTTGCTTGGGCCCAATTTAGTTTTTTGTATGAGAATGACCTATAACCAAGATCATGTTACAACTATAATTAGTGCATATAATCTAAAATTGAATAATTTGAAAATGTTTGAAATAAAGAGAACAAGGAAGGAGTACACTTGTGTGTTCATGTAATCATGATGCCCCTTGATAGTTTATTTTGGTAAATATGTTTCATAGATGAAGCATTGGAGATAGGTTAAAAAAAAACCTTGGATATGTGAAGAGGAGAATTGGATTGTGATCATGCCCCTAATTTTGTATAAGGATCAATTACTCCAAGTCCACTGAGAGCATAACATATCAATCACATAACTCAAGTATAACCTATCTGGCCAATTTATCTAATCCCAATTGAGTCAAATATTGTATCCATATCAATCCAAAATAATAGAATCATAGTTTCAAGTCTATCAAGGGTGAAGAATCAGGGTCATACTAATAAAAAGGAGCAAAATGATATAACAAATAAAAATCCAAATGATGCATCTTTGTAATGTTAGTACATAAATATATGTATTATTTTGAAAGTGTGTGTGTAATTTGGTACAAGTATACCTTGAGTATGTCTCAAGCTGAAGTATCTATCAAAATGTAACCTCTAATTTATAACATGTATGTAACATCTATCACAAATCTATAAATATCTAGCCCAAATATTTTCCCAAAGCAAACAATTCTATCCCAAATGTATATCTAAATCATGTATACATGTGGAGTTATATCCTTAATGACATTACCCCACTGATGTGATCCCAACTTTATGTGAAGTGATTGCATAAAATTTATAACCACCTTATTTAAAAAGGATAAGACAACTATGTTATATCTATGTGAATCATGTAGTAAAAAATCATATATTATTGTCATGTTGAATTAGATATATCAATGAAGTGATATTATAATATGCATACATAAAAATACCTAAGATGTATTGCAAAATTCATGGCAATATCTAGATGATAACAAGTTCATAAAATAATAAATTACACACACAAAGAGGGGTCATAGGAGATTGAAAATAAGGGGCATGTTCAAATACCATGCATTCAATTGAAATACATATGCCAATGTCGACAAACAAATAAGAAAACAACACTCAGGGCACTATGGCCAACAAGAAAAGTAATATGTTCAATTGTTCCACAAGAAAGATGAAGAAGTAAAAAAGATACAAACTCAGTTACTCTAATATAAATAGATGAAGCAATGAGAGATTAATACATATCATAATCATGTGATATTAGACCTTACGTACATGTGTTATAAAAATGTCATATCAAATACACTATGTAAGATAAAAACATAAGTATAGGAATGTGATTTGGCCTCCAACCACATGAATGATTTAACAATCCTAACTCTCACATAAACACATATAAGCAACTCAAAAATTCCTCTCAAAATAACCTCACAACTCCCATTAAGTCACATAAACATTACAATTCAAGGTCATGCCATCATTGCATGCCATACACAATCTTAATCAATCTTCTCATACCACATAACAATCTTGGTATCAACACCAAGGAGGCTACCCAAGATTCTCACTAAGATTAAACCTTATAACTCTAGCCTAACTAAATAATTAAGGAATACATTCATTTAAAAAATTAAAATGAGGAAAATAAAAAAGGAGGCCCAAGTTGGTGCCAACCCTTCACAATGGGCATGTTAAAATACAAGTCAAAGCTACGAGAGATTCTAATTCATATCATTGTACCTTATCTCACCATCATCACAAACTTATAAAGGTTGATTGAGTCTCTTCTTGAACATTCTCTCTTGTCCTCTCATGAAAATGGTGCCCTATGCCACATATGCAATCTATAATGATGAATAGATGCCAATCATGATTAGTGTCAGTCAGGAATAGTGTCAATCAAGAATAGTTTCCTTGACACCTCACCAATGTGAATAGTGCCTTTACATTATCACAAAGCCTCATCACCATTCTACATCATCACCTACTAGATCATCATGAATAGTACATGTGTGTAGTGCTGCATGAATAGTTTTTTTTGACACATCAACATGTGTAAGAAATATAAGCTATATAATAGAATGTAAAATGGTCATAAAAAAAATACAACCTATGTTAATTGTTATCATATAAAATAAAGACACATCATAGTGTATCATGTTGGAAGAGTTAAGGTTCAACATCTACATGCTTGAGATATCATGGGTCTAATGTATGTTTGTATTAAATACAAATACCTGTGAAACATACATTTTTATAAAAATGATATGATATCCACTAACAACATATGAACAAGATAATAAACATGTGTAATGCTAAATAGTGGTTGTATTTTTGAAATTATGTGATTTTTTAATATTTTGTTTAGTATTTGAATTTTTTTGGATTTTTTTATATTTTTTGGAATGTTTGGAAGGAGAGTGATAACTGATGATGCCATCTAATGGATATTCCTATATATATATATATATATATATATATATATACTCTAAATGTGGTATAATAAACTAGTCATATTGGAAAAGATCATGTATATGTGACAAATATGAATGTGTAGATCCTATGATGCTTTGTTCTTATCTCATAGGACTTCTTGGTATTAATGTAGTAATAAAAGGTGTAAGGGTTCATGAACACACATTTTTGTGATTTATAATTTATTTTGTGTAATAGTTGGTCTTCTTACCTATTTTGAAATAGGGTGTTTTGCTTTAGATAAAGGCTAAGCCGTGGAGGTGTGAATGAGTATCTCGAAGAGTCCACTATATCTCACTAATGAAAAAGTCTCTTATGTAGGGGGAATATAGTAAATGGGATGGCTGATTGATTACCCTTTCACATGTGATTGACCTTAGTAGGTTTTATAATCAACTCTCATGGAACAAACTTTTTCTATTACAAAGGATGTTCATATGGAATCCAAGAAATTATAATTACCTTATTGACATGAATATACTTAAGACAAGAATGAATGGTAGAAGGTACCAAATGGATATTATATATCAAAGGACTTCCCAATAACATATAAAAGACTCCTATGTGTGGAATAATTGAAAAGGTACTGGTCATCTGTATTGGACAAACCTACAAATGTAAATTAATCTCACCAAAAATGTGGTGTAGCTTCCCATGGAATGATTTTATTATTTAAGTTGAAGGAATTAAGTCATCACATGTGTATCCAAAATTTTGAGTAATTTAATGGAAAATAATTTTTCACTAGAACCATTGTCAATCATAACTCTAAGTATAGGTTGATGATAAATAGATGCCATGATAAATAAAGAATGCCTATGTGAGGCATCATCCATAGTCTCAATATCATAAAATTAAATAGGAGGTATCATAACCATAGGAATTATCTCACATACAAATGTACCAATAATCCCATCCAATGAGTACACAAAAAGGGATGGATGAGGATGTGCATGATATGCCATTTGCCATTTTAGATTTGCATTAGAATGATCTTGCAATGTATTATTGAATATCTTTAGTTTTTAATGATCTTTTGGTTTTGATCTTGAATCTATTGCGGAATCTTGAAATTTAATTTGATCACTATCAATAAGGTCTCATATCATATTCTTTAGTTTATAACATTTATTTGTAGAATTCCTCACACATTGGTGGTAGTTATAATAAGCGTTGGAATTATATCCTTTTGGAAAAGGTTGATTATCATCAACCAACATAGGATAAGGTATATATAAGATGACAATCAACAAACTTTGAAATTAACAAAGCTAGAGATTCATGTAATCATGTCAATTATCTCTTATGTGCATTCGATAGGATGATCCTATTTTGTTGTTAAAATAGATATTAACCATGGTAGTTATGTCCTTTTTATCCATAATAGGTCTTAACTTGTAATTTGGTTTGATACAATTCTTGATACTAGATGTAGTTGGTGTGTTAGCTACTTGCTTAAGGTTGTTTAATGCAATAAGTTTCATTTTTATATCTTGAAAAAAATGGCATAAGTTATAAAATGATTTAAATTTATTGAAAATAATAGACTCATATAAAATAAAAAACAAACATTTCTTGAATATATTTTGAAGTTATTTATCTTCCATTGGATTAGCCATTTTGGCCAACATTGTTTTATATCTCAACACATATTCATTAATTTTTTACTTATTTTATCTTTGATATTTGTTTATATGACATATTTCAGTAATGTTGATTAAAAAATGTGATCAAAATTGATCAACTATGGATTTGAGTGCTTTTAATGACTATTTTTTATATCACATAACCGTATCGAAGTATTGTCCTTTAAGCTTCTTGGAAATGATTTGGTCAAAATTTTGTCATTATAAACATAATGAAGGGATGCCACATAAAAAGATTTAATATGTTCTTCGGGATCAACATTTACATCATAGAGTGTGAACATGGCTACAAAAAAGTATTGGGAAAAGGATACAAAGATACTTTAGGTTCAAGCGGGTTATGCAATACATCTTGTAAATCAATATCATGAGGTCATTTCATATTATATATTCAATGATGGTAAAATTTTATTGTAAATGTTTTATACCTTGTATAATATCTTTCACAATTTTTATCACTAATGTTTGAATTTTGGGAAGTCGCCAAATGGGATGGAAACATTTGTGTTAAAATATTCATATAAACCATTGATTGGGTTGAATTACTAAGGTTCCTATTTAATATATAGAAATAGTCATATTTATTTTGGTAAATAATGGTTTAAGGACATAACATGTGCCCCCCACTATATATATTATGCAATGTTGTAGTCAAGCGATGAGAAGTATAAAAATGGGGATGCCCCATATCCCTAATTAGCATGATCAACATATGGACATGGTTGTTCATCTATGATCTTAGTTGTTTTAGTGTCTAATATAGTATGCAGGATCTTAATAAGATCTTCATATTTTCATGAATATGCTCATAAAATAAAGCAATATCCTTAACTCTTTCATGATCTACTTGTTCATTTTCATTATCATCATGTGTTTCATCATCCTAATGATCACCTATATCTTATTTAATAAATTTTTATGTATGTCTTTCATTATCATTATTTGTAGTTTCATTATTAGAAGAATTTATCATGGGACTAACTTGAGACATTTTATATAGCACAAGATGTAACTCAAGATATTCAATAAGGACACAACCTAATCTAGGTTTATGGCTAACTTACATGCAAATACTAAAGTAAATCTCAATTGAAACAATAATTAAATACCTTAAGAGGCCTAAAACCTTAGAAGAAGCTAAGATTTACATGGAAGACTCAGATAATGGGTTCACTAATGATTAAATCATTCTTGGAAAATAAGGTTTTTTTGGAATAGGCTATTCAATATTGAGATAATATATTATTAAAAGGACAATTAAATAATTTAGTTAATAATATTCAATTTCAGTGTTGAATTATTAAAATACATAATATATAAAGTATAATGTTAAAAAATGTTTTGATTGCACAATCACAAATAAGAAACAATACTTAGCTTATGCAATAATGTGTAGGCATAAATGCTATGTAGAGGTGTGGAAACATGTTATCTGATATTCAAAAAATAATCATCACATTCTATAAATATTTTTTTTTAACTATATGGACACTTTTGTCACCCTTTGGAGACTTGTGCTGGCATTACTATCTAAATTTTGATGCACCTGTCCTATATAAAATATTCATTGTATCAATACGAAACTACCTATGTATTTATAGGTTTTATGTCACCTTTAATATCATGTATCTAGATATAATAGAGAGGGTATCAATGACTATTTGTATATCAAACCCTAACCCTCCAGCTTAGGTAAAGTTACCTCGCCAAAATTGGTTTAGTGTGTATGTAATATCAAGCTAGATTAAAAAACCCCTCTAGAAAAGTGCATTTACTACATAACCAATACTCCAAGGATCGACTTAGATTTATGTATATATCCCCTATGTGTTATAATGTGCATATACAAGGGTGAAATATACTATATGATAATTCGTGTAGTGATTTATCTTGTATATTTACAAATATGGCTCATGGGTTGTCTTTTGAGTGCTTCAGATTGGTATTAATAGGGCTTCTATGTTTGATATGAAAATAGACATGAATAGAGGAAATGACTTAGTCTTGTAATTAACTGATTAAGCTTAAATGTGTGATTATTTGGTAATTACTAGAAGCCCAAGTTAATTTCTTTGACTTGTATCTATGGTAGATATTTTGAAATGATCCTTATGGAAGGGTTAATGACATTATTAAGATGAAGCATACACTAAAATATATTTAAAAATTTGAGTGTAAGGTAAGGACACTTATATTGGATTCATGAAATTTATATCGACACTATTTTTTACTGTTGGATTTTTCCTATTATGTGATTTTACCTACATGGTCTAATTAGTTTGTCTACGTTAATAATAAGTCTTTAGGGGAAATGTATTTGAAGTCATTTTATAATTGTTAGTTGAGTTAATTATATAATTAGGTGACTTAATTCCTTAGTATATAATATAACTTCCTATGTATGTTTTGGCTAATGAATGAATAAATGCTCATTAATGCAACATTTGTTGTGAATACAAACTTCATACATTTGAGTTGTTCTTTGGATTTCACTACTACACATAGGGTTATATTTATGCATTCGATATTATCCAGTCATAATAATGAATTATGGACTACTCAAGCATGGTATTAGAGCCTTTATGGTAGTTGAATTCCATATCCTCTATTGTGAGATATAACATTCTATCTTGTTCAGTGTTTTTTCATTGATTTTTGTTTTTGAGAGTTTGGTGGGGTTTATAGAATTATATATATATATATATATATATATATATATATATATATATATATATATATATATATACACACACACACACACACACACACACCTCTAGAGTCTCAAAATAAAAAACATTAGTGATGGTGAATTTAGAAGGTGTAAAAACCCTAGGAATGACTATAAACATAACCTAGTTTTGTGACAGTCAGTTTTGTTACCATTTTTGGAGGGTTTGAAGGTCATTTTTTTTAATTCCTCAAAATATATACATTCAGTGACATTGAAAGAAAAAAATTTCTATATTTTTATGGGTTTGTTAGAATACTAGGTGGGTCATTTCTATATTTTGTGTAAGCCATACTAAATCTATAAATCTGAGGGTTTTTCAAATTTGATAGAGTTTCTACCCCTATAGGTACTTTGTTGAGTTTATACCTAAAAACAAAAATTTACACCATTTAAATCACCTTTGGCCTTCATTTAAGATATTTGTTATTCAATGGACATTTGAATCTTGGTAGATGTTTTTGTTTTCTTGGATAATTATTGAGTTTTGTACCCTATTCATGCATCTTGTATGTTTTCCCTAGTTCCCAAACACATTTTGGGTTCTCACTAATGCCCCTACATAGACTAGGTTCTACCACCCCTAAAAGCATGAAAACAAGGTTCCACCACCCCTAATTACATAAATATTAGGATCTGGACCCATTTCCTACATAGTTGATAAAATTTGACACCTATACATACATCGACGACATGTTTTTCCAAACATAAAAATAGCCTCATTAGAATCTATGAGCCCTACTTTCATAGTCATTAGGTTCTGCCATGTCTACATATATAGCAGGTAGACTCTACCCTCTACCTAGGCACACTATAATTATCATCAACCTATTCAAATTTGGTTTGGTGAAGATGTAATTAAGTCCTAACTTATCCATCTTGAGATCAAACATTTTTCACAACAAGTAATGCCTCCATACTTACAAAGCATGCACAATTACTACATGTTCTAGGTCATGATTGACATTATTCACCTCATAAATTTTTGAGTTCCTTGATTCATATGCCACCACTACACCATTCTACATAAGGACTCCTCCTAGTCCATCCCCTAATGCATGTATGACCACTGAAAATTAATCATTGTGGTCATAAAATATTAACACTGGTGCTAAAGTAAGCTTTCCTTCCTATTCATAAAAATATACTTCACACTTCTCTGACTAGATAAAACTTTGGTTTTAATTTTGCAAATAGGTGATTGCATTAGCTATCTTGGGAAAATTTGAAAAGAAATTCTTGTAATAATATGCTAATCTTATGGAAATTCTTAACTCATATATATTATTTGGTGTTAGCCATTCCATAATGGCTCTTATATTTGATTGATCTAATGAGATACTATCTATAGAGATAATATGTCCCAAATATCACACTCTCTCTCTTGGAAAAATGCACACTTAGATAACTTTCCATACAACTTGTGTTGTCATAACCATTACAGAATTAGTTCTAGATGCTCAAGTGCTCCTCTTCATTCTTAGAGTATATAAGAATATCATCAATAACTACCATACAAAGTGATCAAGATAATATTTGATCACACTATTCATGAGATTAATGATTTCTACTAGAGCATTTCTCAACCTAAATAGTTTCACTATGAACTCATAGTGCTTATAGTGAGTTTTAAATGTTGTCTTTCAAATTTTCTCATTCATAATCGTCAACTGATGGTATCTTGATCAAATATCAATCTTAGAAAATATCATTTCTCCTTGCATTTGATCAAAAATATCATATATGTGAGGTAGCAAATATTTATTTTAGATAGATCCCTTGTTAAAAATTCTATAATCAATGCAAAGTCAAAAATTACCATCTTTATTATTAATAAAGAAAATTGGTGAACCCCATGGTGACACACTTGGCCTGATCAACCCCTTAGAAAAGAATTCTTTTCTCTGGGCAACATTCTAGGTGACAATTTGGGTGATGGTTCTACCTGAATTGGTGGCAGGGTTTCTGGGAGCCATAACTTTTGCACCATAGCTCCAATTGACTCACCATTTGAACCATTGTAAATATAATAATGAGGATAATGTGATGAGATGGAATGGATCTCACATTGATGTATTTTGACACCCAAAAACCCAATGGAATTTCCCCAAATTTTAATTTTAGTAGTATAGTCTAAAAATAGTAATTCTTCGAATTCTATATTGGTGTAAATCATGGAAGTCAAACCAGTTAATCTTACTCAAGATTGGTGACCTTCCGCATCCTCCTCATACCTTAAGAATTTATATAAATAAATATGTAATCTGAAATGAAAATCAAACATCTCTTCTCAAAGATAAGCATATGTTTGGATCTGTAAATTTTTATGAATGGAACATCTCTTCTCAGAGATAAAATTATTGTTATTATGTTGTTATTATTTCATGAATTTCTTTCAACCAAAGCTTCTAATTTTTAGATCATTCTTGGACTTAAGTCTTTATTTCAATCAAATAATATATTTTCATCCTATATGGTGCCTTATATTATGGTTCTAAACTAGGTATGATATTGATAGAGAAACTGAAATCATGTCTAGGAGTCAATATCGATAATTATTTTGGAAACACATCATAACAATATATAATAAATGGGTAATCTTCAAGAGATGGTTCCTTAGGTTTCTCCATTTCTTTATCTTGACAATAAATACTCAGCACCCTTTTCTTTGTGCCCTCTTGAGTTGCATTGTAAAACTATGTGAAAGCCTCAACTCTCTTTCCTTGCCTTGAATTGCTATTTGATTTCCAAAATAATCTAGACACTAACCTTCTTCAAATAGTAGTCAGCTTTGGACTTATGTTTTACAATCCAGTTGACTCTTAAGATCACATCATATGATCCTAGTGGTATTACATATGGATCTAGCACTCTTTTAATTTGAGCAACCTAATCTCTACTTTGACTAAACACTTGTCAATGATAAATTTTGAGTTATTCCCATAATGTACTAACAATGCATTCACCATTACTCAGACTCTTCTAGATAGTTTACTAAACATTTTAAGACACATAAAAAAAAATTAGCTACTGTATTTATCAAAATAGAAATTGGATGTTCAAACAAAGTACATGACAGTTCTATGGGCAACATTTAAAATTTAGCTTGCCAATTATAAACTATTGCATGAATACACTATTGTAAAATTCCATAATTATGGAAATGACCTTTGTTCTTTGACTTCTTTTTATTATATCCATGATCATAATGATCATATCCATAAATGAAACAACCTCTTGGTGGTTGTTTCCTATAAATTTGTTGGTTTCCCTCGAAACTATCTTTGGATCCATTACCTAATTTTTGAACTATTATTGAAATTGGCATTTTAACTTTTGAACTACTTTTTGGAATATCCACTCCTTTGTTTCTATTTATTATTTTTTAAGGTTGATTTATAATTTCTAAACATTTTCAACTTGTCCTTAGCCTGTGAAACATATTTCAACTTCTCTTCCTATTTGACTACCTTCTTGAAGACCTAGTCTATGGTAGAAGGTCCATAAATGTCCACCTCTCCACCAATATAGTGTCTCAATCCCATGATAAAATTTATGATTTTGAACCTCTTATATCCTTAGTATTGAGGCACATACTTCAGATTACTCATTCATTGTTAAGTTTCCCTATTTTAGATTACAATTTTTTTTGATATTTTGATCAAAATAAAGATGTGGAAACTACCATGACCTAAAAAAAGTCATAAACTGATCCAATGTAGTGGTTTTTTAGATAGTGTTCATTTTTAACCTCTTGTTGGCTCGCCACGTAACTACCTCACCATCCAACTGGTATGCTTCCCATTCTACCTTAGTGACCTCACAATAGTTTCAAATTTTAAAATACTTATCCATCTTAGTCAGCGATGTTTTAGCTATGTCAACTATTATAGTTCCATCTAACTTAGGTGGGTTCACCTTCTTTATGTCTCTATCCAACTCAACATCTACTTGATCTCTCACATCTTATGGTTTTTCCAGCTCAATAGGATGCTCTTCTAGAACATTATGTTTTTCTTTATGGCCATGAACCACATACTCCAAGGCTTTAATTTGATCCCTAGTTTCATTCACAGGTGTGAGAGTTTGATCCATCTTTATTGTTTGCTCAGTGGCAAATCATCTAGGATCAAATAGAGGGTTACTATCATTGACATTCGATAGATCCTCTCTATAAACTCTAGCTTTCTCCTCCTTTCTAGAAATAGAAGGATATGAAAATGTTAGTGGACTCATTACGTCTTAGAGTTAAAGCCATAGCTCTGATACCACATGTAAAATCCCCACTGGGATCTACTTATGAAGATGGTTTTTTTTTAAATTTTAATAATATATACTTTAAATATATTACACCATGATAATTTAATAAGTGATCATGTAAAATAATAAAAGTGTGATGAATATAACTAAATCATAATACATAATTGATCACTATCATAATAAGAAAAACATTATAATTGATTACGTAAAGTAATTACAAATATCCAACCACAACTGGTACAAGCATTTATAAACTACTATTAATGTACAATAAATAATTAATTACAGATCATCACAATAATATTTGAGTAATAAATATAATACAATGTACATATTTAATATGTATGGATCAATGGAGCATAAGTTCTCGAGAATCTAGTATTTGTGTCAATCTTAACTGTCATCTCAAATGTAGTATTTTTGTGGGGAAGGAGAGCATCATCTGAGTTTTTTTCCACATCAACCATAGACCAACAATCCCCCATATAAATCCCATTAGGGAATGTCCCTCCCTTTACAGATGAGTAGATAGTTATGGCATGAAAATCCAAAGAGACAAGCAAATACTCTTGTATTTTTTGATTTCTAAAATGAAACATGTGATGTATCATTAATAATCTTGTTCTAATCAATATATCATACAAACATGTAATTCATACTCATGAAATGACAATGTCTCACTTAACATTATTTTGGTCAAAGTTTTCAGTAAATAATGATCTAATGATCATCAAATTTATACACACCACTAGATCATATTACCTTTATCTAATGTTGTGATGCTATTAAGCTATTGAAATATGTCTCACTACTTACTCAGTATCAACAATGCAAGATGTGGTTAACATAGTATAAATAATATGATCATACATATTACATCCTACTATTAATCATAGAACATGCTAAGCATAGAATAAACTAAAAGCGTAAATTTATTCCATCAAATGTATGAATGAATCTTATAATATTATCTATCACATAAATAATAATTATAATTTACATCATCCATGTATAATATACATCTAGCTATAGTTTATAATTACTATAAGTAGTTTCTAATTATAATGCACCCTATGACATCCCATAATATCATAGTCCACTATTTTTGAGTTTACCTAATCTAAACAGACAACTAGTTATAACAATTCAAAGAACTAAAGTCTCATAATACTAATTATGCTTGGTTGAACATGATACCTCCTTTATACATCTCAACATGTTTAGGAGCCTATAAAGATGTATAGCTAGAGTCCTAATCTTTCAAAGTTAATGACATGGTTTATCATAGTAAATAAAACCATAGGCATACACCACCATATGCCAACACATATTATATATTCTTATACATTTATACAAATAAATCTAGCAATAGTATGCACTATAGACATATCATTGAGTGAATCACCATTGATATAGTTTTGTATATTTTTAATGTCCCATGTTACATAATTTTACTATAACATGATTTGTGTGTTATTTGGATATGGTTATTATAGGTTTCACGTAATTAATCTTTGCCATACCCAAGCCATTATAACTATATATAATAAAATATATTGACAGTTGTATGAGTCACACACATAAACTATCAAAACTATTGCATAATATAAAGTTTAAATCAATATCTAAAACTTCATTTGGTTCATTGCAATTTTAATTAGATTAATGAATAGTCAACAGTTTAATGTATATAAATTAGGGATATATGTATTTGTAGTCTTCAATAGACATATATGAGTTTATTTATATAATTCACATAATCACATAGAACATAAATACATTGCCCACTTCTCAAACTTTAACACTAAATTTTTGAGTTTTGAAAGATATTCTCCCTTTACTCGACACTCTCCTTTTCTTCTTTTCCAATCTCTTCCACATCCTACTACACCTTACTTCCTTCTTTTCTTGGATATCATTCTTTTCTAAATCATCAAAAAAGGCATAGTTTTGTTTCTTTTTATATTTTTCCTTTTTTTTTTTTTGTTTTTTTAAATTTATTATTGTTTTTTATTTTATTTTGTGTTTTTTCCTAATTTTAAACCTTTCTCACCTCATTACAATATTATTTTATTTATTTTAAGAATTTATTCTCTTTTTCCTATTTTTTTCTTAATTAAAAATTGATATATTTTATTTATTTTATTTCTAATTTTCAAGTGTGCATATATTTGATAATTAAATTAGAATCTAAAATTCCATGATGATTTAATGATAAATTCATAAATAAAGAAAACTTGAATTTAAACTAATTATGAAAATCAAATCTCTAAAATTATTAGTGGTCACACACGTAAATCATGCAAGATGAAATCTATATAACCATTAAACTATCCTCTCAACCATATATAAAAAAACTATATATAATGCAAACAAAATTTAAAAAAATAAAAAATAAATAAATAAAATAAAATTATGATAACCATTCCACTATGCATCTAACATGTATTACTAATGTGGTGTATGCAGGGTTCTAGTCAGTTTCTCTATCATTCCCCAACAACTCCATCTACATCACACTCTTCAATGATGCTCTTTTTTTTAACATTTTGACAAATGAGTTCTCTTGTATCAATGCCATAACAATAAGGTAGTTAGATATTAAAATCATGATATACATACATCATAAAATATATTTGAAATAACAAATCAATATGATCATAATGTATAACACATACACTACAACTAACTCATAACAATGTAATAATGTAACCTAAGCAATATCTAATGGTTCCATAACAACATATATCTCAAAATGTATTTAAAAATAATTAAATCAAATTGTTAACTATAAATATCCATGGATAGTTATGTATGTTTACTTAGCAAGGAATTTGGATGTAACAATTTCAATGCCCTTGTTGGAATTCATGTAAATCTAGCATCATCACATAGGGGGTTTATTGTATATACTTGGGGTACCTCATCAAGACTTTGTGTTGGGACCCAATTATAATACCCACCTAAGTTATGATTATGGAAGGGTGTTAATGTAGGTTTTTTCCAACTATGTGACTTTATCTACATGGTATACTTAGGTTTCTTAGGTTAATAATAGGTCATTATGGATAATGTACTTTAAGTCATTTTATAATTATGATTTGAGATAATTACCTTAATGAGTGACATAATTCTTCAATATTTAATGTACATTCCTACCTCATTTATTGCTAGTGAATGAATGAATGCTCATTAATACAACCTTTGGTTATGAAGCTAAGCTTCTTTCATTTGAGTTGTCATTTAGATTTCAATATTATACATAGGGTTTTCTTCATATATTTGATCCTATCCAATCTAAATCCTTAATTTTCGTTGACTCCAATAATATTATCCTTTCCTGAATGCAAGTGTTCAAGATGAAGGAAAGTAATTAAGGATATGTAACTAACTATGAAGGATATGTATAATATTTTTCATGTTATGTGGTTGCATTTATCTATATAAGTATAATAATCAAGTTCAGAATCAAAAGTAAGTAATTAGACATTGTGAGGTGGAAAGTGGGAGCCTTTTGGCTATGAAAAAAATCAAACTAAAGGGTAGATCCTTGAGATATATTTATCAAGTTTAAAATACTAGTTTAACATATAAATATATATTTAAGAATCTGCAAGAGGATTAAAAAAATGGGAAGGCACAAGAAGGTTGCAAGATGGGATATGAAATTCCTAGTGGAAAATTGAACCCCTTTAAGTTTACGGATGTAGAATAGGCAAATGAAGTAGATCTGAAGGCCATTAACAATGTGGAGGGTGATATTAATATGACACTAATGCCAATTATTTTTTTTGATAGTGGTGTTAACTCTTTAAGTGAACAAATTTAATAGATCAATCCCAAGGGATTGCCTAGGGCATTAGGGGAGCTAATGGGTAGGTATCTCATTTTCATTGAGATTATTTACAATCCAACTATTTCTCATTTGAAGCTTATTAACCTAGTTAAATCAAACACTTGAGTTTCATTTAGAGTAAAGGAACTCAAGATTGTTCTATAACTAGAATAACTTTTTATTACCAAACGAGTAATATGCCATTTTAATAGGTTATGGCCTAGTCTTCTAGATATTCATAATTTTATAATATACCATTGGTGAATTATAATTGATGGTAATTGGAAAATTTTCCTTATTCCAAAGGCATATTTTTTTTTATTTTTTAAGGTATACAAGATAGGGATGTGATTTCCAAAGATAGGATCTATTCTTGGCATCAACATTTTCTAATTTTCAATCCATGGTTCCTAACACTCAATCCTTTAATGGAAACATTTAACATATGACTAGCTTGGGTTAGACTGCTTGATTACCATTTAATATTTATGTTGAATTAATTTCCAAATTTATAGGAGATGTTTTAGGTGATTATCTTTTAATAGATTCTTAAATTAATAATATGGGTTAAGGAATAATTTAGATCAGTAAACTTATTCTTGAATCTTTATCAATATTGATATTATAGAAGATATCCCTGTCTAAGTTGATTTTAAATTTATGGACCAACATTGGGAATAACTTCTTGACTATGAAGATTTGCCTTTCAAAATTTATAGATGTTTTGAAAATTAACACTTGGCTACAACATGCTATAGTATTAAATGCAAGAAATATAATTATTAGTGGATATATTCTCTTGAGGAATATATAACTATGAAAGGTATTAGGGATGATGAAAGTGAAGAACCAAATTTACATACAAAAATGCTTGAAGTTGATTAAATATTCATGAAAATAAATAAGGAGAAATTTAGGTTGGTAGACTTTTTTGAAGAAAGTAAACCTACAGAATGAAGAGAAATGATGAATTCAATGGTATTTACAAAAGAAAGTATTATATCCCATAGTAAAATGGTGACCTCTTAGTCTATAAATTATTTTGACTTTTCCATCACCATTTATCCAAATTTAGGGGATGGACGGGATTAGACTATCATAATAAAAAATAGGAATAGTCATGTTAAGAAGGGACATGAACCATTGAATATAAATATCTATTCCCATATATACATTGCATTAGGTAGGCCATATCCTTTCTTTTGGTTTGATTTTATTTTGTTGATAGTTTACAACAAGTTTGTAGCTTATTCTATTTTCTTCTGGTAGAGATGTCTCATTTGGGCTTGTATTTATATATTTTTATCTCCAATTGATAAGAGAAGGGACCATTTAAAAATCCCCATTTTTTCTATATCTAAATCAAATAACATGGACACACAAAGAGGTATAAATAACTGAAAGGATAAACAAACATGCTCAAAGTATTACAAATTTCCAATAAAAATTGACAATAAGATCTTAATCTAAACTAATGATCCAAAATCAGATTAATACCATGATATATGACTATTATAGTAATAAAATTATGTATCTAATATAATTCACCTTTTTGATATGTGTTTTTTCCTACACATCAATGTAAAACCACCAAGTCCACTTAGAAGGATAAAAAATTAAGTTCAAACTAACATTTGTAAGTATTTTTTGAATGTAGTGTCAGTTATAATATTATTGTAAAATAATAAAGGATGAAATAGGTTACATTATCAAAGTGTGTAACTCAATTGATCCATAAAAAAAATATTTTGCCTTCACTTTATCCGTAAATGTCCTAATAATGACTAAGGGGCCTTAAATGACCACTAATGCTCATATGTTTAACTTGTGAATATTTTAATGTACATGAAAGGAAACAAATGTTTTTAATCAATCCTAATATTTACCTAAATTAATTATAAAACTTAATAAAATAATTAATTAAAATTAATATTATAAATGGTTAAACCTAGTGGTATGAAGTTTATGCCCCATCTTTGTAGAATATATAAATATGAAAAAATTATCTTATAACTCTATAATGTGCACAAAGTGCCTTGGGAATATATATTTTTTCCATGTTATCTATATAAATAATTATGTGCACTTACAAATATTTATGGAAATTTCTAAAGTATAATACAAACTGCCTACGGTGAATGTAAATCATCATAAAATACAATCATAAAGGGGAATCTATACATGCAAGAGAGTGTGACCACTATGGTTCTAAATCATCATAAAATGTATAAGTACTCAAGACATTCCTACCTCTAATGGTATAATATCAATATAAAGTGTTTCTGAAACTAAAACTATTCTATATATGATCAATATAGTTATCACTAAGATGATGTCATTTAGTAGATAGTATATGTGTATAAAAATATAGCACCAAATTGTAAGTTATGTAATATTGATGTAAATATAGGTGTATAATGGATGCACATGAGTAGTATATAAATGAAAAAGTACCTTAAGGTTGTGCTCCAATAATACATAAACTATGATTGTTTTGAGTATATGAATGAAATACCTCACAATGGATAGTATGTGTGTCATGTAATTGTGAATAAAATGCCTTGAAAGGAAAAAAGTGGTCATATATATATATATATATATATATATATATATATATATATATATATAAATGAAAATTAATTTAATCTAAAACATTAAGGGGTAAATAAATACCCAAAATAATACGTAGATAATCCATTGATAGATAAAGATGTTAATTGTATTGCTAGGATATTACATCAGTAATTGATATGGAAGTAATTGAGTGTGAAAGCATTTATTAACATTCATTATGAGGTAACTATTGGCATCAAATTATGCACCCTAGGACTCTTCAATCAACTCCTACAATTTGACACAACGTGGAGTCATCTCTCATGTTTGTAAGAACTTGTAAGATAGATAAATCTCTAGTATTATGAGGGTTAGCTCCCTAGATCTTCTTTCAAATGCTTATAAACTACACTAATGCTTGGTTATAGGTAAAGAGTTAGATTTTTTCATGAATTAAAACTACACTAAAGTGGTGATTCACTAAGAGATATCCCACAAAATATCATACTTCTATTAAATAACAAAGCTTTCTAAGACCAACTCTAAGCCCTAAAGGATCCTAACATAAGTGATTCAATGTGAAGGTAACATACATGAGACAATCAACAAGACAACTATTCCAAGGCCATATTATATACCATAGAAATAATAAATTTCTTAAAGATGAGCCTAATATCCTAACTACACTTCACATGACCTGTTAGATCATAACTCTTTCTTAAACATGAATGATAGAGGAAGTAAGGATGATATTATCACTTAAATTTAATATAAATCTCTCTCACACTTGGACAAATATGTTCAAAACTCATAATTAGACTTGAATTCAATGTTCAAAATCAATATAAAATGTTATTCTAGTAGGGCTTCACCATACCAGACATGCTATTATTCTACAATGGCCAAAATGGCTCATACTTATAGCAATTGGAAAGAGAGAGAGAGGAAAAATAAGTCCAAGAGCCATAAGGACATGTGTCCAAAGGTGGAAACTAGTTACAATGCATGTAGGTGAAGTGTAAGAGGATTTATAAACTAATTTACATATGTGTCTATTCCAAACAATGATACTCTGCCAAAATTGGTGTAGTATCTCTTCAAACACCTTCCACAAAACCACCTTCATCATTAACCTTCATTGGGCATTCCATATCTGACTAAGGGAAAGTGTCTCTTTTGAACTAATAGGAGGAAGTTATAAAGAATCCTCTACCTACATTTTATGTTTTCCAAATCATTTGTGTTCTCTTGCACAAGAATAATCATCATCTATCACTATGATCACTCATTTTTAGACCTTTCATGACACTTGGCCTTACAATATCCTTATTCTCCCTAAATGATACATACTAGGGGTATTAAGAGACATGTTAGGATACCTCATATTCTCAGTTCCATCCAAAACACCTTAGAAAACCTCCAAATTTGAGTTGCCACTCTTTCCACTATGTGATCACTCTTCTCATTCTAGATTAGTTGAAGTGAAAAGCCTATTAGAGACACATAGGACAATTTTTGATCTTTTTATATGACATGTGTATTTTATTCAAATCCCAATATATCATCCCAAGAGATTAACATCTTCTGATCATCTTCAACACCTATAATACATAAGAAATTATCATAGAAACCGGTCCCTTACTCCGTCCATATGGATTCTATATAATATGAATCCATGGATTTGATTCTCATAGACTTAATAACAACTTTCCTTTAGGTCCTAAGGTCAAATTCTTCCATCTAGGTGCATTTCAAACCTCATCTCTCTAATCGGGTCCTAAAACAGGGGTTTTGAAGGGTTTTAGGTGCATTGGCCCTTTAAGGATTATTCATAAACCTTTGACATTGGAGCTATAAAACGACACCCAAATGTTTGTTTTTTTTATGACCCCCTTCAACCTCTTAAAACATCTTGGAATCCCATGCAAAGCCTCCAAGTAGGTATTATCATTTGGAGTGACCTTCTCAATTTTAGGACTTCTCTTTACATACCCTATAATGACATTGGGTCCAAGAATGATACATTTGGGGTTTTTTATTCATTTAAATAGTTCTAGTAGGTAAATTTATGCCCCATGTGTCTGTCGTAGTCCATTTCATCCACTTTTTAGTACTCCAAATGGTTTTGATCTCCCTTGTGTATTCTGTGAGGCTTGTAAAAGTAACAAAGCTCTACTAATGGATTATGTAGCTAGACTGATGTAGTCCATAGTTTTATTATAGGATTGTGGTTCTAGATTAATGGAGTCTATATTTTATTTAGGATTCAAAATTTGGACTGATGGAGTATGTAGTTTTTTTTATGGCTTCAACTTCTCTCCACTAGGCCTAATGGCTTTGGATCCTCTTTCATGGATTTATCACACTTGGGCTTGTTACAAAAGCTTATGATCCCTCATTCATGTTTTTACATGCTTATCCAAAGTTTCCTAGACTTTTGTTGAAATCCACTTTAACCCTAACCTTCAATTTCCACCATTTTCTCTCTCTTTTGCAAGCTTCAAGTGCTAAAAGTAGACTATCTCTAAGACAAAACATAGAGTATTTTCCCTTATTTTTCAACCATTTTGAATAAATGGGAGGCTTTCTTAGGCCATGATGACTCATTTTACTAAATTTCAGCTCTTAACTCCTCCATTTACCCCTCCAACTAGCATGAAACTCAAAACTAACTTCTTAAGGTGATTGCCTATAAGTTGAGGGTGAAATTGGCTTTTTTGACCTCATAAGTGGAGAACTTTGACATATTTTCCTTATTTTATCTATCTCCTCATGTTATTTGAGGTTCCCTAAATTATTTTCAAGCCGTAGAGATTCTCACTTGGCCCTATGGATGCACTTGAGCCTTTTATTGTCTTCATCTGACTTGCAGCTGTGTGTGTTCTTGACACTTTGAAGGTTGGCTGTAGGTTGATTTGCATGTATGAGTCATGTTAGTGCCTTTAAAGGACCTATAATATCCAAACAACATGTTTTTTACCTTCAGAATCCATTCTTGTCTCCTATGAGTTCATTACACTCATCAAAATGTGACCTTTACCAATTGGAACTTTTTTACAAACCTTTGTACACCTAGGATGTACTTTGGGTTGAGATGAGATGCACCATCTATACTATAGTTATCTTCAATACATATATAACCTCGTTTAAAGTAGATAATATTTTTCAGGTACCATTAAAATCACCACTCCCTTCTTCATGTCTTTTGTTCACTTCTTCATTGTTATAGGTTTGTTACAACACTTGTACAAAATGGTGATTTGCACAATGTAGCTAAGGGTTGTAATCTTGGGAAATACATGTGTACGTGCTATTTTAACACTTCCAAACTTCTAATATTAATCCACTTATTAAACCCATGTATCTACACATGCCTCATATGGACTAATCCACATTGCTAATTTATCTTCCTCTATAGATGTATTAACTCCATCTAAATTTTGAACTTGTTATAGATTCTGATGTGAAATGACCTTGTACATACAACTTTGACAATAAACTTATATTCATTTGAGATCCTTCTTAAACTTTCTCAAATGAACACATCACCCTTTTTTAATGAAACACAATCTTTAGAAGGTAGTTAGGACCTCTAAATGGATCAATTCAAAAGGTTTTGAATGAGTTGAAATCCTACTTTAGAGAAACTAAGGTTAATTTTCCCCAAAATGGAACCACAACCATTCATGTTTATATTTCTTTGAGACTTGCATGAGAAATCGTCATCCTTCTTCTCAAATGATTGAGAGAATCTTAAAATGGCTATGGTGAAGAAAAGCCTTGACCATCTAGCTCTACTATGCCTGATTGTTTCATTTCCTCCTATCTCTTGCTACAATAACATGGAAACCAAAACATCAGAAACAAAAAACATTACTTTCAAAACAAAAAATGTCTCCATGCATTTTGATATACCAATATGATTTTCACATTTATCTTAACACTTCATGAGCTCTGTTAGGATATAAAACATCAACACAGACATGTATGAGTTCTTGAAACCATGAAAACATCACCTTCATCCACAAAACTAGAAAACACTAAGATCCAAAGGGAAACATGGAAGTGCCTTAGTGCTCTACACATGCCTATTGGTTAGGGACAAGGTTGGATGTGGTGAGAAAGGTATCTTAACCCTCATGAAGTGATTCCACCAATTTTATCATGTGGACCACCTCAACATAAGAGGAAACCTATAGGGTATGGGAAATGACAAGTAAAATGGAGTGGATGACTTCTAAGATATGGTTCATAAAGCTCAGCCTTCAAATCTCTAAACTCCTACTATGAAAATGAAGGTCAACTCATGTACTATCCACCCTCAGAAGTAATGGACCTAAAACTCTTCTAGCTGACCATACCAAGAACAAATCTGTGAACTTTAGAATGATTTCTAAGAGATCAATGGAGAGATGGGAAGATTTTGAGCCATTTTTGGTAAAAATATTTTTAAAGCTAGAGAAACATAGGGATGGGTTATAAAATCTAAAGGGTCACACTCCAACATTACCACATGTACCAATCTTCATCATAGGTCGTACAAGTGCCTGAAACCTTTTATTTCTTCAAGAAAATTATTTATTTTTTTGAATATTCTACCAATTTGTCAGTTGAAATAGTTACTATAAGTTATAATTGACAGTATGAGGTGACATGATCTTTTGAATTCTGCATAATTCCCAATAAATTTGTATAAGACATTAAATGCAATATTTTCACTACTAAAAAGACCTTAGAAATACTTGAAATGACTTGTGGGGTGAAATTGACAATGGTTAGACTATTAAAATCATGAATTAACACTAAATGACTTATGACAAACCCTCTAATAGAGTGTTTTGCTATATAGGTTGACCCAAATAGACTAGATAGTCAATTTGGTCAATAATAACATAATATAGTGACTTCTATTTGATCAAAATTTTGATTAATGTAATTACTGTAATCAATAGAAACTTCTAGGTAAATTATAATACATAATATAGAATAATAATTCAAAAAATTATTATAAGTTACTATTTTTAGAAATAGGTTAAAATGATATAGTATTAAAAGGTAAATGCTTTGCTGGAACTAGGTTATGCAAGACTATAATAGTGACTATAAATCTAACTATAAGAATATGTGAGGTTTTTATAAATTAGGAATAGGGATCAACATTATCCTAGGATGAGGCCAATCTTTATGGACTCTGTTTGCCTACATGAATGTCTTTTGGTGCAGCTTTTTATTATAGGGTTATTGACCTTTATGTAAATTCTAGTATATGTACCTTTACCTGCATGTCCTATGTGTCTATCTATATGCCTTTGCTTCAATATGGGATTCATTATGTGCCTTACTATTCCTTCAAATCATAGCTAAATGATAAGATGGAAAACATGCTTTAGAGTTGGGGCAACAAAATCCATTTCAGTGAACTTGTCATCCCAATTTCTAATGACATCTTCCTTAGTATACCACTTCCACAACCTATAGTACTTTTTCATGCAATATTTACATTTGGCATGGTAGTGACAAAAATATATAACCATTACCAAGATTCTCCTAGAAACACTGAGAAGGGGGAAAAATAAATGTTGTTTCCTTAGTTTTTTAACCCTCTTTTCTAAATAAATTCCTCTAATGCATCATGGAGGGTAAAGGGTATGCATTTACTTACAATAATTTGAGCTAGAATCACATCCAAATTGACTTAGAATATGAGGCAAAGAGTAAGTTTATGATTAAATGAGATTCTCTTTGGGTCATAAAATCTACCAAAAATATTTTATAGGAACATGGTAGATTCCTTCAAATATTTTATTTATGAATTATTAGTTTGTGGTTACATTGGACAATGCAAGGGTTTCCAAAATACAGTGTACAAGAATTACATGTGATATTGTAAAGGTGAAGATAGTTGTAACTATCCCAAGTCCAAACAATTTTGGTATTCACCTCCATTAGCATCATGCTTAGCCATGCAATCTAAAAGAAGGTTATTTAGGGTTTATAGTTATCATTTAAATAGAAACACCAATGACACAACATGCTGACCCATTTTGAGCTTTGATTTATCATTTGATTGTGGCTTATCATCTTCAATAGGTGTATCAATATGTACTATGTTATCATCAATGAGATCTTGAATTTTATTGCTAAGCTTTAAGCATATGTTTTTAGAGTCCTTAATGCATTTTTGATAGTCATGATATGCATTACCATCCAAACATATAGATTGTAGTTTATACATGTCTATCTCCATTGGTGGATGAAGAGTGATTACATTGCATTCTATGAGATTCTACAACAAAACATGATGAGGTGATGGTAACTTTGAAAATTTCCTCCTTGGTGGAAATTTTAATTGAATCTTTTTAAGTGGTTGTGAGATATAATTAACCATAACTTTTGCTTCATTATATCTTTCATTTGGTTTTCTCTTATAATTTGTCTTTCTTTTGAAAATGTAAATTTGAACTATAATGAAAATTTGAAACATACTTAATCTTGTTCAAAGAAATAAACTTGACTTCATGTGTTTTGACTATATGTCATAGCTCATCAAAGTATTTGAAAGTATCAAACATAATTTACTATTGAAGAAGATAAAGGATGTTTTATATAAAAATATATTGAGTCTTGTTATCAGTCATTTAATTTGTCATTTTGGAGAGTATTGTCTTGTACCTTAGCACATATACACTATTTATTTAATTGGACCATTGTTTGGCATTTCCAATTTGAGCATATGGTAAATTTTCTTCAATGTTGATAGAAAAGTGTGTCAAAAACTGATTTGAAAAAGAATTGCAAGCCTTTACTAATTATAAAGGAAGATATTATAACCATTCAATAGCATATTATTTTAGACTTCTTAGAAAAAAATCTTTCAATAATCTATCATTATTTGTATAATATATACAAGATACATGGAAGGCACACAAATGTTGTTCAAGATCACCTTTGTCTTCATAAAGAAGAAGCTTGTGAGACACAAAGCCAATCGGTAATGGATAAGATGCAATATTTTGTACCAAAGGGTCATGTAACATAGAATATGAACATATGTAAGGGATAGCATGAGAAATGAATTATTGAATGTGAACTGGAATAACTTGTAGTGAAATAATGGTATGCTCTAGAATAGTATTTGAAGATGTAAGAGGATTTTAAAATAAGAGTAGGCATAGGCATGGATAATTATTGGAAACTAAGTGATGTTACCAAACTAATATATGGTAATATATAAGCAGAAATTATAATAGAGGAGAAATTATAATTATTAAAAATAGATGAGGATGAATTGACAACCCAAAAATGCAACTATTATGGTACAGGTGATGTTTAATTTTATTATGAGAAGAAGACTAATGGTGCTAGTTATATTATTGAGGCTCTCTTAGATACCTTAGTGAAATTTAGCTAATTTTTTTTACTTGATCTAGATCTACTCCATTAAGTTCATTAGGGTCAACATGAGTTTATAGTTCATTATCAAAATCCTCTTCATTACTTTCATTTCTAGTTTCAATAAAAATCTCATTTATAGGAACCCAAATAATTTGAAAATTAATATTTTGAGAGAAAATGTTTTGATTTTCCATTTTATAGAAAACCAAAGTGAGATATATATGTGAAATATAAATACCACTTAATCTAGAACCATGCATTAGAGGCATACAATACAATGAATCGGGTGATGTTAATAACTATGAATATAGTAATTTAAATCAAGCAATGTTAATGACTATGAGTATAATACAAAACAAATTTTGGTATGATAGTGATCTAGTCAAGGGTTTGAATGTTTTTATAGATATTAGTTATACTTGTTCATTAATTAATGTCACCCAAATAACTACCAGAACTAACTATAGAGGTAGAACCATACCTGTACCCACTAACACTACATTAAAGGGTATGATGAGAGTAACTTCCTAGCTAATACAATCTTCTTAGGTGCACTACGAATCATACATATAAATATGGCGTTCTATTGGTATATAAAAAAGGACACTATGTATTTTTGATATATTGTGAGGTACATGGAAATTAAGCATTGTTTTTAGTGTTTAACTATTGCTATTAGTATTGGGAGAAACTTTTCAGACCATGGTTTGTATAAATAATTATAATGTATACATTCAACAAAATCACTAATTAATTTGAAATTTTTTAGAGCACAATTTGTAAAACAAGTGAACGTAAGTGAAAATAAAAGAGAAAGAGTTTTGTTTTTAGAAATAAAGTAAATTTCAACCAAAGGTCAAAATAATGAGCTTATATGTCAGAATGATCCAAAATGATAAAATAATTTCATTAGTGTCAAATTTAATAAAAGGTAAAATAAACTGAAACATTTTGCGTTGGATTTTATCTAAGGTACAAGGTTGTTTCATTTTAGTGCTAGGAATTTACAAAAATTTGAATGAAATCATATCCCCAAAATTAAGGAAACACAACAAGTAATGTTATAAAAATCACGGGTTCAAAATAATGTTTAACTCTTTTAATTTAAGATGTATTAAACTAATTAAATCAAACTTTTGATACATAAATGTTAATATGTACCAATTTTATATTAAAATATAGTTAAATAAAGTAAATTACATAATTTATAACAATAAAAAACTTTCTACAAAAAAATTAGTTAGGGTTAGAGAGTGTCCATTAAAATATTTATAAATATAGTTGTGTGCATAGTCTATAGGTGAAACCGGTATGCAACATATTAAGATAGATATAAAACTTATCCTACGTAGTAAATCCATGCTCAAATAAGGTAATCAAATAACATATATTACAATACTTTTTATATTGGGAGCATGGCCAAATTAGATCTAGTAAACCTAATTAAGAGACCACTTATCCCGCAACACTAAAACAGAGGGTTCCAAAGCATCTTAGAAAATAATATCATGCAATAACCCTAGTTAGGTCTTCTAATACATAAAATGAAATGTAATATAGTTTTATCAATACTTATAACACTAAAATGGATGATTTAAAATACACAAAAAAGGATAGCTAAATGGGGGCCTAGATCACCTAAGGTGAACGTGAAAACCAAAGATAACTATATAACTACACCAAGCTTATGTTGAGAGGAAACCTATGTAGAGAGTTATACATTCAAATGTATTCCTTTGTCCAAAATCTATTTATCAAATGAAATAACAATTTGTTAGAGATAGTTATACCTTTAAGTGAACTGATAGATTCTCACTCCCCCCTTGGGCAATGGCTCTTTGGAATATATTTTTATGGTTTTATAATGATCACACTAGTATAAATCATCTATATGTTTAAATATTCTTACTTCTATTGAAGACTTCCCATAAGACAATGATGTAGAAAAAATAGGATAATGTTATAGAGGCCATAACTTTTAACCCATATCTCCATTTGATCTCTTCTATGCACCAAAATGAGAGTCTCAAAATGTTAGATGATGTAATAAACCACAATATCCACTTAGAGTTGATTTGAATATTTTTTGGAGGGCATAAGTGATCATTTAAGGGTTTGAAATTACCATTTTATGATTTTTTTTGGGAATTTCCTATTTTTTTAAAATTCTATATTTGTAGGTTTGGATGTCAACTTTAGTTAAATTTTTTATGATAGTTTAATTTTACAATTTAAGATATTTTGGGAGAATTTTAAAGATGTGCATTCTAGCTTGTGAAACCTACTATAAATAGTAGCTACTAAAAATAGATGATTTTCAAATTTTAGATTTTTCAAATTTTTGCATGTCAACAATAAATTATGAGATGAGAGTTATTTAATCATGGTTTGGGTTTGTAATTATTTAAAATGATTCAATAGGAATAAATTTTGAGTATTCTATTATATCTTGGCCTATTGGTAATTTTATTGTCTTGATAGCTTTCATGTTCAGATAAGAATGGAAAGTAATTCATGATGGATCAAAAAGCAAGTAAACAATTTGTAAAGGTGGTACATAGGTAGTTTTTTTACCTCTTAAGGAGGAATAGAAGACAAAAAACATGCTTTCTATGAAATAATTTATCCAAGATATGAAGGTATCAAGTTGTTGTTATGTATTAGTAATAAAAAATGAAGACGTAAAAATGGTGCAAATACCAATAGAAGAAGCAAGAGTGTTGAAATAATATGAAGATGTTATACATGATGAGTTACCAGATGGTTTACCACCGAAGAGAGATATTCATCACCACATTAAGTTAATTTTAGGATCAGCTCTATCTAATAAACTAGCTTATAGGATGATTCCAACAAAACATGCATAATTAAATAAATAGGTTACTAAGTTTTTAAGAAATAAACTGATAATGGAGGGTATGAGTCCATGTGAAACATCACCATTGCTAAATCCAAAGAAAGATGGAGGATGGAGAATGTGTGTGGATAATAGAGAAACTAATAAAATTACAATCAAGTATAGATTTATTATACCTCATTTAGATGATATGATGTATGTGCTTGTAGGAGAAAAATATTTTACCAAGATTGATCTAAGTAGTGGTTATTATTAGAGTCAAATTCATGAAGGAGTTGAGTGGAATACTACACTAAATAGTAGGGATGGTTTATATGAGTGTATGGTGATGCTATTTGGATTATCCAATGCACCCATCACATTTATGAGGGTGATGAATATAGTGCTATAAGAATATATTGTTAAGTTTGTGGTTTTTCATTTTGATGATATTTTGATATTAAGTAAGATTAAAGAGGAACACTTACAACATTTGAGAATGGTAATGGATTTGTTAATAAAGGAGAAGTTGCATGTAAATTTGAAGAAGTGCAAGTTTATGCATAACAATTTGGTATTTTTGGGATTTGTAGTTTCCACAGATGGGGTAAGAATGGATGAAGAAAAGATAAAGGTAATTGTTGAATGGCTTATTCCAAAAATCATTATAGAGGTAATAAGTTTCCATGGTTTAAAAACTTTTTACAAATAATTTATTAAAAAATATAGTAGGATTATGGCACCAATAATAGATTGCATGGGAGGGAAGGAATTTGCATGGACTAGAGTAGCCACAGTAAGCTTTGAATTTTTAAATAAGATTATAGAAAGACCAATTTTTGAATTTATATATTTTAACAAAGTGTTTTAGGTTGATTGTGATGCTTCATTTATGGGAATTGGTTTTTTATTGAGTTAAGAAGGAAATCCAATAGCATACTTCAATGAGAAATTAAATTAGGTAAGAAAAAATAATATACATATGATTTTGAAATTTATCTAATTGTACAAGCGTTAAGACATTGGAGGCATTACCTAGTGCATGTGTTTATTCTATTTATAGATCATGTGTCTTCGAAGCATGTGAATACATAAAAGGATTTGAATAGTAGGCATGAAATGTGGGTATATTTCTTTTAGGGGTATATTTTTGTGTTGAAATATAAATCAAGAAATAGAATCAAGTAGCTCATGCATTGAGCATGAAAGTGGCATTATTAACTAATATGGTTAGTAAAGTAATTGGATTTGTAGTTATAAAATAATTATATGATATTGATCCATATTTTGGAAAGGTAGTTGAGTAGTGCAAGAATCCATTAAAAAGTGGAACAAATACTATTCATGATGAGTATCTCATACAAGAAGGTTATCTCTTTAGAGGAAAACAATTTTGTATTTTAATTGGGTCTCTACGAGACAATATAATTAGAGAATTACATAGTGGTGGTTTGGCTAGATATTTATATAAGATGAAGATAATAACTTTGGTGGAGGAAAAGTGTTTATGGCCAAAGATGAAGAGAGATGTGACAAGGTATGTTTCAAGGTACAAGATATGTTAGGTGTCTAAAGGACATGTGAAAAATACTGGACTATACATGTCATTACCAATTCCAAGAGGACCATGGATAGATTTGAGTATGGATTTTTTGTTACGATTACCAAAAACATAGAGAGGTAATGATTCAATTTTTTTTGTAGATAGATTTTTTAAAATGGTTAATTTCATTACATGTAAGAAAACCAATGATGCCACTAGAGTTATAGAATTTTTTATAAAGGATATTATGAGATTGCATGGTGTTCCAGAAACTATTAATTCGGATAGGAAAACAAAATTTCTAAGTCATTTTTGAAGGAATTTGTGGAATAATATGGGTACTAAACTAAAATTCAGTAGTACATATCATCCACAAACAGATGGTCAAATAAAAGTTGTGAATAGGAGTTTGAAAAAATTGTTGAGATGCACAATAGGAGAGAAGCCCAAGTAATGGGACTTGGTTTTACCACAAGGTAAGTTTGTATATAAAATTTTAGTGAATAGATCAATAGGAAAATCACCATATCATATTATTTATAGGATAAACCCTATGAGTATCTTAAATTTGGTATGATTACGAATTTCCAATTGAAATAGTGA
The DNA here is from genome assembly GCA_037957365.1 of Torreya grandis. Classification (NCBI taxonomy): domain Eukaryota; kingdom Viridiplantae; phylum Streptophyta; class Pinopsida; order Cupressales; family Taxaceae; genus Torreya; species Torreya grandis. Next base: position 1,288,785 of record JARHVA010001257.1, read on the forward strand.
TGATGTAGAGGCATTTCTAGAACATATGCATCAATTCCACGGAGTAAGAAGAAAATTGGAGGAATATAATGAGAAATACAAAGAATCAATGGATGTTAGAAGAATATCTAAGTTATTTGAAGAAGGAAAGTTTTTAATGGTTTATTTGAGGAAACAAATATTTCTAAACGGCACATACAACAAGTTGAAGTATAGGAAAATTGGACTATGTAGAATTGTGAAGAAAATGAATGATAATACTTATGAGGTGAGTTTACCACAAAATTTTGTATTTATTATTTAATGTTTTATATTTATATAAATTACGTGAAAAATAATATGGTTAAGGTGACGAAGATGAAAAATTAAAATGGAAACGACGGGTTCCAAAGAAGAAGGAAAAAATAGTGTAGTTTTTGGATATGAAGACAGTGAGCATAAGGTAAGGGAACTATAATAGGTATTTGGTGTAGTGTGAAGGATTATAGAAAGAACAAAACAATTGGATTACAAAATGGGAGGTAAAGAAGATTGATAAATAAAAAAGGTAGTAATATAATTAGGCCAACTCACAAGAATTGAGTTGTTTTCAACTAGATGATAATGATGTAGAAAAAATAGGTCAATATTTTGGAGGCCATAAATTTTGATCCATAGCTTTGTTTGAACTCTTACATACACCAAAATTATGGTCTCAAAAGTTTTGATACTATCCTAAGCTACCCTATCTACTTAGTGTTGATTTTGATATTTTTCGGAGGCCATACATGATCATTTGAAGGTTTGAAATTATCATTTAATTATTTTTTCAAGAATTTCCTATTTCTAAAAATTCTATATTTTTAGGTTTGAATGTAAAATTATATTTAATTTAATTCAATAGCTTAATTTTATCATTTAGTACATTTTGGGAGATTTTTATAGCTACGCATGCTGCTAAAAATATACATTTTTTTAGATTTTATTTGTTTCAAATTTTTACATGTCAACTCTAAATTATAAGTTGAGGACTATTTAAGAATGTTTTGTGTTTTTAATTATTTAAATTAATTAAATATGAATCAATACAAATTATTATTTTCATAAGCTTTGACTATTGATAATTTATTGTCTTGATATTTTTTATTTTCATTATCTAAACCCAAAAACTATCAAGATAATAAAATTACCAATAGGCCAAGATATAAAACAATACTTACAATTGATTCATATTAAATGACTTGAAATAATTACAAACCCACAGCATGTTTAAATAAGCCTCAACTCATAATTTAGAGTTGACATGTAAAAATTTGAAAAAAATAAAATCTAAAAAAACTTCTATTTTTAGCAGTTGTTATTTATAGTATGTTTTGCATGCAATTGTACACATCTCTAAAAATATATTGAAATATATTAAATGTTAAAATTAATCTATCAGATGAATTTCAAATCAAGTTGACATCTGGACCTAAAAATATACAATTTCTAAAAGTAGGAACTTCACAAAAAATCATTAAATTATAATTTCAAACACTCAGATGATAATGTATGGCCTCTAAAAATATTGAAATCAACTCTAAGGACAACATCAAACATTTTGAGATGGTCTTTTTTGCATGTGGAAGAGCTCAAATAGAACTATAGGTCAAAATTTAAGGCCTTCAAAGTATTGGCCTATTTTTTCTACATCAGACAAGATATAATTCTTCCAATGTGAACCCAGGGCAATGGCATCTTCAAATATATATGTAGTATAATTTTTAGCTATAATAATACAAAAATGAATGTTTCTCTATAATGGATTGAAGTTGAGGTAGTATTTATAGAAATGGATAAGTAATAAGACTTCCACCATGACCTAGTTTTAAAAATTTAAAGTTCAACCTCAAACTAGGTCAACCAAGTCCAACCTTACTATGTAACTTTCACTATAAATTTTACAACTCGGTTGACCATGGCCAACCTAGAAGTAAAATATGATTTTTTATTAGTTAGGGGATATTGAGAGGAGAATTAGGTAGGGATCGAGGCATGAAAAGTAAGTGTTTTGTGTGTGTGTGTGTGTGTGTGTGTGTGTGTGTGTGTGTGTGTGTGTGTGTGTGTGTGTGTGTGTGTGTGTGTGTGTGTGTGTTTGTGTGTGTGTGTGTGTGTCTATATGTGTGTGTGTGTGTGTGTGTGTGTGTGTGTGTGTGTGTGTGTGTGTGTGTGTGTGTGTGTGTGTGTGTGATGTTTGAGATTGGTTTCATATAGATATAGGAGATAGAATGTAAAATCTAGATTTTGGACAGTCCTATTGGATTTTATACCTGACCATATTTTAGGATTCTATGATTTCAAGGAGACATCAGAGGAGGTAAATGGATAGATATTCTAAGGAAAATAGACTAATATTAGAAATGATATGGATTAATAATATTTCAAAGCACTGATGGTTTTCTCACCCCTTTCTTGGTGCACCCACTAAGGCATGCACTTAGAGAGATTAAAATTCAATAGGTTCCTAAAAAACAAAAAAGTTCTAGTAAATGATAAAGTCTACAAATATTATGTCTAAAAATATGTCCCACACGAATGTCATCAATGTCACAATAACATAAGATGGGATGGTGATTCAATAAAAAACATACCAACATAAAATCTAAACTACTTCAAATGAATCACACAAATAAAAGATGAAAGTAAACATAAGTAATTAAAAGTACCATAGACATAACTTGAGTTACCTTTAAAATAAGTGAATTCACACAAAAATAAAAGTCTCAATCATGGAGGGTGCAATAACTATGTTTGAGATACCCTAGGGATACAAGGCTAAAATATAATTAATGTATCCATACACAAGATGGTCAAAGTAGTAATGAATATCTCTCAAAAATAATTAAATTACTTGTAAAATCAGAATTTTGGGATAAGAAAGGACAGGTTACAATGAGAATAACAAACCTATAATGAAAAATGATTGAAAATAAAAGTAAAACAAACTAAATTATGTGGAAAATCATGTAAAACATTGCAAGTAAATGAAATATCAATGTAAAGAAAAAAAAGATATGTAAGGAAATTAGATGTAACCTCATTTTAAATAATCATGTCAAATCAAACACAAAGAGAGCATAAATGACTAATAATTAAAATGTAAATCAAAATGTAAGATAGGCATGGCAAGTCAAACATGATGTAAGATGAGTGAAGTCTTGAAAAATCAAATAATAATATTATTGATAAATGTAAATTCAAAAGCTACAAATAATGATGACTTAGACTTACTACCTGTTCTAAGATATAATATAGGAAATCTCAACCACCTAATGACATGTCTAGGATGACAATGAAATGGTGTGGAATGTAGATTGTTTACGGTGCTTGTTAAGAAGGCTTGGTGCTATTCGAGGTCTTACAATGTAAATAAAAAAATTAGGCCAAAGATTTGTAATGAAGAACATGTGATTAGATAAAATCAATATCAAATAAGTGTGTAACAAAAATAATGTGATGTTGATATGGAATGTGAGGTGACAAAAGGGTGATGTGAACATCCTTATAAGGAATGAGGCACACTAGGAAATTGAGCAAGGCTATAAACTATCGACATCAAGGACTTAGGAAACTCCAACTAGTCAATGCAAATACTAGGTTCACAATTGAATTATATAGATCATCCTATAAATAATATATCCATGAAAATTAAAATGGACCTACCTTCACACATGTTGCTCCCCACTCCTCGAGATCCCTTACAGAGTCATCAATTTATTATGAAGATTACGTACTTGTGTAAAAAAATAGGAGACATTATAAGTATATAATACGATGAGATATCCAACCCTAATATAATAGCCTACAACATCCCAATAGACCTTGGATCAATCATGAGGTCTAAATTTTAAGTGTTATCTTCAACTAGGATAGGATATGTGCCAAATAAGAATCACGTCTTTTGGGGTAATTTTGATTTTTGAATTTATAATTTCCTTTTGATCATTGCCTTTTATTTCATTTATGATTTGGTTTTAAAATCTTTTATATTTTACTGTTTCTCCTCCATAAAGATTAAAAGAATAAATCATGAGTGAAATAGACAATAAACATAAGACAAAATGCACTTGGCCACTAAAGAAAATGAACTAAAGACCATGGTGTCTAAAAAGTCCAAGACATTCCCACAAATAAGTGTGTAGTTTCAAAACTAACCTATGTGTGCCTTAGATGAAATAGAATAATTAAATATTGGGATCATGAGATACACTGATGAATATGATCGTAGTTGGTCACAATGAGAGAAAATAATACTCTAAAAGGGATGGGAGTATGCTATGGGATTCATGTCACTGTATAAGCCATAATAACCTATGTGATACACTGATGAATATGATCGTATTTGGTCACAATGATAGAAAAGAATACTCTAAAAGGGACAGGAGTATGCTATGAGATTCATGTCACTGTATAAGCCATACTAACCTATAAGGGATCTAATACAATAATTAATGAAAATAATATTCATCCTCAAAGAGGGGAAAAGTAAATGGCCATTTAAAAATAGGGGGAATATATAAATTATAATATATGAATAGAAAATATACTAAGGCAACAATGATTAAAATTTACTAAATGATAAAAATCAAAGTGATACGTAAGAACAACAAGGCAAACACAGGTCAAAATAAAAATGGAATAAAACCAATGAGCCAAAAAACAAATAATGATGTAATAAAAATGAAACTAAATGAAATAAGACACACTCAAAAAAAGAAACAAGAGACGAAAATAACAAGCAAAATCTATGCTAGCATCTATATCATATATGAACATGTTAAATACAAGCCCATGTGTGTTGTAAGGTTTATTCAAGCTATATTTTTTTATTTCTATGAAATATAAAAGAAGAACCAACATGAAAGATGCTGAAAATAATAATTTGATGTACGGATAGGTATTGTAACATGCCCCAAAGTTTGAAGTGACTTCTAATAAGCTGAAGCTAAAAATTAATAAAATTAAATGGGTTGACCTGCATCAAACTAGTTGGCTGAAGATAACAATTTAAAGTAGGGAATAAAACAATGATGACTTGCATGACTTAGTTGATTTTAAAATAAAAATAGAAAGTAGGGAATAAGTATGGGTCGACCTATTTGACCGAGTTGAATGTAAAAGAAAATCAGGAGGCAAGGAGTAAAATTGGGTCAATTTGCATGACCTAATTTATTATAGATGAAAAATTGTAATGCAAGGATTAGGTTTATGTTAGGTCTACCAAAATGTATGGAAAATATTAAGATATATGTACATCTTATCCTAATTAATAAATCTAAAGTTAGAGAGAAAGTTATCAACTAAAATTTATAATGATACTTTGTATATGAAGAGCATGACCAAATTATATTCTCTAAACCTAAACAATAGATAACTTATCACACAATAGTAAAGGAGATAGTTACAAATCCTATATAAACATACTATCATGAAATAACCCTATCTAGGTCTTCTAATCCATAAAATGAAATCCAATCCAGTGTTTTCAAAGCTTATAACACAAAGGGGTATGGTTTAAAATAACTAAACAAACAAGAGATTATAGTAGGCAAATGGGGTCCAAGATTACCTAAGGTTAAAGAAGGGAATCCAAGAAAACCTTATAGTTATACTAAGTTTAAATGTAGAGCTAATGTAAGTAGGGAATTATACATTCAAACCTATTACTTTGTGCAATATCTATTAATCTCATGAAATAAAAAAATTTAGGGATACTTACCTTTGAGCGAATCTATCGATTCTCAATCTCCTCTTGACTAATTATGTTTTGAATGAGATTATCATGACTTTGTAAGGATCACACTAGTTGAAATCAACTATAAGCTAAGAGACTCATAATTGTATCCAAGACTTCCCATAAGACAAGTTATGTCATCTAAAGCAAACCCTAAGTAATGGCTCCTTCAAATGTAGATGTAGGAGAATTATGAGTTTTAATAATGCAAATAACAGCATTTCACTCCATTAGATTGAAGTGAAGTTCATATTTATATCAATGGATAAGTCTAACTCTTCCATAATTTTTGCTGATAAGGTCATCCTACAATGAAATATATATATATATATATATTATATATATATATATATATAAATAAATAAGTTTATAGTTAAAGTTATATTTTATTTATATACTTTCATTATGTTTTAAAGTGGTTTTGGTCCTCTAGGATCTAGAATATAAAATATAGGTTTTGACAGTCCTACTAGATTTAGACTTAGCCATATTTTAAGATTTCAAGATTTTAGGGAGAACATAGGAGGTGAATGGATATACACTCAATGGAAGATGGACTAATACTAATAATGATATATTTAAACAACAATATTGTAAAGCATCAATGGTATGTCCACCCCTTTCCTAGTGCAACCTTTAAGGTATTCACTTAGACATATTAAAACTCAACTACTTCTTGTAAGAGATAATGTGTCAATAAATGATAATGTTAAGAAAATATTGTGTGTATATATAAAATTTATTATAGGACCTGCAAACATAGTCATATTATAAAATAATATTTTATGCTTTGGTGGGATAAGTCTATGAAAAGTGGACATGAGCACATTGTGGCCTTGGCTAGATATTATGGCCATATCTTGTTTGACTATATTCATGATTTTTAGATCTGATTATGTGTGATATTGATGCAAAAAAAATAGGCCAACCTTTTAGAGGACATAACTTTTGATGCGTAGCTTCCTTTGATCTCTTCCATGCACCAAAATGACCATCTCAAAAAGTTCATTACTATCCTAAGTAGTTCTAACTTATTAGGGATATTTTTGATATTTTTTAGAGGTCATACATGATCATATGAGGGTCCAAAATTATAATTTTATTAGATTTTCAATATTTTTCTATTTTTTGAAATTATATACTTTTAGTACCGGACGTTAACTTAAGTTTAATTTTGTTTCATAGGCTAATTTTAGCATTTAAAATATTTCAAGATATTTTTAGAGCTATGCGCTTTTATGGAAAACTTACTATAAATAATATGTACTAAAAATAGACATTTTTTTTAAGATTTTATTTTTTTTTGGATTTTGCATGTAATCTTTATTTATGATTTGAGGCTTATTTAATCATGGTTTGGGAATGTAATTATGGGAATTCATTCAATTTGAATCAATACAAATTATTGTTAATAATTTTGGCCTATATTGGTAATTTTATTGTGTAGATAATTTTTGGGTTCATTAGATACCCTACAAACTTTGATTGTTGAGATCTTTGTTTTATGTTGTTAGACGATTAACCTATACAAGATAAAACCCTAGATGTTATACATAAATCAAGATAGATATAAAATATAGAAAGGGGAATAACATATAAGAGCAATACCTAAGTTGGCCTGAAAACCCCCTTCTTACAAAAGACTAACTACATATGCCAAACAGGCCTTATGTTGATGTATTTCTCCCTCATAGAGTGCATGTGTAATGAGTTATCTAGATGACTAATTGAAATTATGGATAATATATGCCCTTGTCTATAATAAAAAAATTCAGATGTCGCTATTAACTATTAAAATGTTATAGAATTGAAATATAAATAAATAGTGTTCTCTTTCTCAATGTGTAGTGATTTTTCTATAGAAATCTAGTGGGATGAGTAATGAATATCCTTGATGTACATTTATATAAGAATATTTAGAATAATTTTTCTAACTAAATTTATCAAATGTGGGGGAGAGCTAATTTGAAACATACCGATTTTAAAAATTAACCATTAGAGCATGAGACATAAGTGCACACTAGGGGACAAGCATGTAGTGTGGGCATGTCTAACTATTGCATACTCATCTTAGAATACTAGAGACTATTGGGTCAGGTCTAATAGGAGCCTATGGGATTAATAGGGATGAATGTAATTGAAATACAAATGTTTGTAATACATTTTTAATGTTTACAAGTGAAGGAAGTATCTCTTATAGATTGAGAGTTAGTGAAAAGGTGAATAGACCAAGTAAGGATAAGGATGAGAATAATAAATGTTGACAACAATTTAATCATTAATTTAATGTCTATAGGTGGCCATATTTATCATCACCAGAAGGAATGTACAAATATACAATGGCCCTACATGAACATTAAGTCTTCTAGTGGCCACATTAAAACTCAATCAAAAGTTTAACTTTATTAATAACAAATGAACTTGATTGTAACTTATAAAAAAAGATATTAATCCTAATGGGCCCAAACATTATTCCCTATGAAATATGATCTTTGTGACAACCATCAATGCTCTGAGTATGAGATCCTATCATGTGTCCTCTTAACCACAAGATCTCCCACTCACTTTTGATGCCAATAAAATTTTGGCTTCATACCACTTATTAATTTTTTGAATTGTGGACATAAAAGTTGAAATTAATATTTTGACCAATTTGTGTAAATATCCCATTGACTTAACAATCCTAGTTCATTACAGGTGATCTATAATTGATTGTCATGGGTCAACCCATGGATCTCATATCTTATTATTATTTTTTAATTTTTTTGGTATCTAATGGACTTGAATACTATCAAAAAAAGAGAATACCAATAATCAAAGCTTCTAAAACACTAACCTATATATTTTTTTATCGATACTAGCTCCTAACCAGAACTACAACTAGTTTTGAGACACAAATCAAGGTCCTAGTCCCCGAAAAAACTATTAGATCAATATAAATGACTATCACATGATCACATTTGTAATCACCATGTAAACGATCACATCTAGCCTTTAAACGCCCTGTAAAATTTGAACTTGGGTGGGGTTAGGCACAACTAAACCACTTCATTAATCCTTATGCATCGCATTGGAAAAATAATAACTTATATTAATTTGTATTGAATGACTCAAATAATTACAAACCATGCATAAATAAGACTCAACTGTGAATTAGAGTTAACATGCAAAATTTGAAACTCTACAAAATAATAAAACTTGATATGATATTTTTAGCAAATATTAATTTTAGTAAGTTTTGCATGGAAGCACATACATTTCTAAAAATTTAAACAATAAACTAAATATTAAAATTAATCTATTGAGTGAATATGAATTTAATTTTAAGTCTAGTTACAAAATATAAAATTTCTAAAAATAAAAAAATACCGAAAAAATTAAATAAATAACAATTTAGAACCCTCATATAACTACGTATGACCTCTAAAAAGTATCAAAAACATCCATAATCAAATAAACCGCATTATGACTGTACAATTTTTTTTGAAACAATCGTTTTAACATAAAAATGGATTCAAACAAAATTATGAACCAAAATTTATAACCTTTAAAAATTTAACCTCTTTTTACACATCAATATGTTTGTTATAATAAATGATCACATGTGTTTAATAAAAAAAGTCATAACTTTACTTATTGTTCACATGGAGCAAAGGCAGATGCGTGAAGATCATTTAAGAGGAATTCATAAAACAAAGGATCCTCAAAAATTGAACTCCCTACCACACTGACGAACTCCATACTTTAGAAGTACTTATTAGGTGACACGAGTCCCCTCCTTGATTGCAGGCTTTTTCAAATATCATACCTGTAATAGTTAACTTTGAATTATGTGGACAAATTTAATTTATTATTTGAAAAATGTAACGTGATCGCTTCATTGTTTTGTGCAATGATAAGGTGGACCTGTAAGAATATTGAAGTGGATTTAAAAGCATAATGGTTTGACACAATAAATAGAACACACATTGAAACAAAAAAATTGAATGATGCTACCATGTTTACAGTAGAAATACTCTGCTGACCTAAGGTTACATTTGATGTTTGTCGCTTTGTTACCATAATCCTATAAAAGATATTCCTCTGCAATGATCAATTACCTCACGACGTTGCAGCCATGAAAGCCAAACCTGTAGGTAAGATGTAATGTCATCCACATGTTTTATATATTATTCCTTTGACATTTATTATCTGTGTCAAAATCGTTGCAGCAGTAGAGGGACCATTTGGTGGAAATACATATAATCCAAATATTTCGTACTTTATATCAATGCAATTCTTAAATTTTTGTAACAAATAATATGTGACATAGCAAACCAGTACAGATTTGACCTACAAGGCCATCAATGAAAAACAGTACTACAACGAGAAGCACGCAAAAGAGTTGCAATGTCCTGGAAATGTTAATAAAAAAAAATCTGATAGTTTTTAACAAAAACGTTGAACCTCTTTATTTATAATTTTCAAAAAAATTCATGTATATATAATTGACAGACGGGGGAATTAGTTACAATTTTTTATTATCTTCAATTAGGTTTGTATTTTTACTCAGTCTCACCTATTTTTATATTTTGTTTATTTGGTTTTCTTCATATTTAAATATTTTATATGAGTTCGCAATTATTATAATCTCTGTCTCGCTTTGGTAAATATGGATTGGAATGAGAGAGACCTCCGATGGCTCGGTTTGGAATTGCCATCTTCAGACTGACATACACTTAATGAAATTAGATCAGTCTAATCCTGTTATGTTAACATAACTTGCTTCAAAAAATTTAAACTTAGCTCTCCTCTTGATAAAAAACAAGAACTAACCAATCCACCCAGCTCTTAAAACTCATATCCACTACATAATATTTTAAAAAAAGACATATATACAAATATTGATCGTTGATTGTTGTCTATTGAAAAAATTCTTTACTAATGAAACTTATAACCTGTTAATACTAATTATCTCAACTTAAATAATAAAATTATACACATATTTTGAAATAAACTTATCCCTTATTCATTTATTATCCACCAACATTTATACATACATATTGATTAAGCTTCACCGTATATTTATACCTACATAGTCTGCTTGAAAAAAAAATTGTAATCTTTAATAATCTGAAACTTATTCATTTGGTATTGTGATCTCTAGTGAGGACCTAAGGTTAGTTATATTCCTTATTTCCCGTGCAATATTCTGTTGAATAGAGGTAGTCCATATCTATTATTCATACAATATATAAACATGAAGACCTCTACAATGATTTGTTATTTACCAACAATATTTGTTCTGTAATAAACAAAGCTTATAATGCTTTAAATTTTTTAAACCATTTATAATAATTAATTTGGCATTGAGATATGTTTATTAAATAGGAAGATCTCAAACCCAATTTTTTCAATAATTTTGAAATAATAATTGTTTAATATTTACATAAATACTATATATAATATGAAAAGTGTAATTTATTATTTAAAATTTTTAATGATTTAATTTTTTGACATCATACGATATAATTATTAAAACATTAGTTAATAGTTACTAATCACTCATAATTAAATCCCACAATCTATATTTTTTATAATTTTGATCATAAATTTGATTATTTCAATACACACAAACTAACTATATATATATATATATATATATATATATATATATATATATATATATATATATATATATACCAAAAAAACAAAAACTCATAAATCAAATTTTATATTTCAAACACTTTTCTTGGATTTTGATACCCTAGATACCTATCCAAAATGAAACATATGATCCTCAAAATCTTCTTCAGTTATATCCAAAATTCAAAGATATGAAAGACATATGTAGGATAATAAAATTCCTAATTAATATTTTTAATTTACTTTTCATGCACATATTTCCCCAATGGGGTGTATGCCCGATCAAACTTATCTGATTAAATCCTTTGTTTTGCGGTACTTTCTAGGTTGAGATTTTTGTTCGAAAAAGTCTTCGACAGTATTATGCATAATGTATACCTTTTCTATCTCTCTGTTTTATATATATATATATATATATATATATATATATATATATATATATAAAATTAATTTAATTATTAATAAAATATTATTATATTATAAATATTAGTGTACATGTATTTTTTTACACGTATTAAGTTTAAATATATTAATAATATTTATTTTGATTGTGATGAATTTTAATATCTTTATATTTCATAAGGTTGATTTTATTTTTATATTTTTAAAATTAAAATTAAAATTTTTAATTTTAATTTTAATTGTTTAAATCTCAAGCCCTAACTTAATATAAATTATTAAAATTGTTAAGATCGTTATATGTTCAATTTTACACAGTGTTTTTTTCTTCCACATAATTTGATTATAATATATAACATAAAAATTGAACAATTCTCTACTTCTATCATTACCTTTTTATACCATTTCTTGATTTGTATTCCATTATTTTATTTTTATACTGTGTAGTCAAAAACATAGAAAATTTTATATATAAATTAAAATATATCATTTTATTAATTTTATTTTTTGAAAGAGAAATTTTAATGTTTATGATATATTTATACCCAAAATAATAAAATAAAACATATATATATATATATATATATATATATATATATATATAATCCATAAATTTTTATTTAAATATTTCATAATTATTATTTTAAATCATAAATATTAATTATTAAATTAAATTCTTACAAGTAATATATATTAAATTTCTATTTTATTCAAAATCACACTCTCTCCTTTCAATAGTTTCATAGTCCAAGACCCTGGGTTCCTAATCTAAACTATTACTAGTGATTTATGTGAGATTATTTGTAAATATATATCATTATAGAATATTGTCAATAGAAAATTTCAATATTCAATCTTATTCGAAATCTATGTAAATTCAGTAAATACTTGATTTATGATGGAAATAATGATCTCTTTTTCATTTGCAATAATTTCTCTCTTATGTGGTACTCTTCTACATAGTGATACACTTCTCGTGTAATTATTTTCTAAATTAGCTCGATCGGTTGTGTACTGCATTGTTTTCTATTACCAAATTCATCTTACAATATTTGCATGCGATTATTGATAGCAACGTTTTATGTTACTTAGGTGATCTACGTGTTTTAAATTTAGATATTTCTGAGTTAAAATGATGTGGTATAACACTAAATATATAAATATATCAAGAAAAAGAAAGAGAGAATAAGTTATCAAAATTCGTGGATTATTAAAAATAGTTTTTAATTTTATTATTATTTAATAATGTATGAAATCTTTGTTTATAAATTATATGTTATTAAAAAGATTATATATTATTTTTTAAGAAAAATGAAACATAAATAAACTAAATATTTTAATTTGTGTTTTTCAGAAAAAAAATTCATAACCCCATCATTTGAAATTGAAGAAGTTTAATTTTTGGGTAGAGAAATCAAAATAATTTTTTTACAAATTTTATTTTTATTTATTTTTGTTGAACAACATGTTTTTCAGAAGAAAGTTCACAAAAAGAAGAGGCCATACTTAAATGAACATGATTATAAATTTTTGAATAGAAGAGTGGAAGATATCACAATTATTATTGAAGCATAAAGGTAAAAGCAAATAGGAAATAGAAGTGATGAGGAAAGAGACTTGGAGAAACATAGATTGAAGAAATAAAATAAAAGTACTATAGAAGTTATAAAAGACATGAGGGAAGTGGTTCTAATAATATAGTTTTTCGAGAAAATTAAAAAAAATGATAGAATTGATCACACCATGTATTATTAGAATGAGATTTAAAAAACAAAAAAGGTTTTTTAGAACAATAAGAACATAAAAGTTTTGAAAGAACATATTATGGAAGCAATGTTTTCTAGTACTAAGAACACACTAGAAAGTTCGTTGACAATAGATTTCATGTACGAAGAAGGTGTAAAAAAAAAATATTTTGTGGTAGAATGATTTAAGATAATAAGATAATTTTTTCAGTATCAAATTTAATTCAAGATCAAATAAATTGAATTATTTTGTGTCAAATTTTATTAAAGGTCAAAGGTTATTTTTATGCAATCTAAACTTTTTTAAAAACTCCAATTCCAAAAATTATGGAAAAATAACAAACAATGTTATAGAAATAGTGGGTACATGATAATGTTTAACTCTTTTAGTTTAAGATGCATTAAACTAAGGAAGTTAAACTATTGATATATAAATGTTAATATGTACACTTTTAATGTTAAGTCATTCTACTCTGGTAGCTCGTCTATACTTTCATGATTGTTCTATTTGGTTCACCCCATACTTAGTTTTTTGATTCAGGATTGTAACCACTATAACCTCTATCTCACCTCGATAAGCATGGTACAGAGTGAGGGAGACCCCTAATGGCTCAGTTTGGAACTACCATATTTAGGCTGGTGCACAGTTAGAAAAACTCAGTCTACTCCTATTACCCCATCATAGCTTGCCTCCAAAGTTTTTAATTTGGGTATCCTCTTGCTAAGCGTCAAGAACTAACTAATCCACTCAGATCTTAGGACTCATATCCAGCAATAATATTATAAAAGGATTCATACGTATAAATGTTGGTCATCGATTTAAAAAATATCTTCACTGATAAGACTTATGACTTGTCAACACTAATTACGTCAACCTAAATAATTATATTACATATTTATTCTAAAAAAAAACTTATCACTTATTCTATTTATTATCAACTAACATTTATACATACATATTCATTAAGCTTCACCATATATTTATACTTCAATAGTCTACTAGATCAAAGTGATGTAATATTTGATAATCCCAACTTTTTCATTTTGTACTCTAATCTCTGGTGAGGACATAAGGTTAGTGATTAGATCACACATTTCTCTATCATCTATATAATTGTATTATGTGACATCTTGATAGGTCAATCCTTATTTTGACTAAGATAGTCATTTTAATCAGTTCATAACATAGAACCGTTGTAGAAAAATTGGGCCAACCTTCTGGAGGCCATAAATTTTGACTCGTAACTCTATTTGAGCTCTTTCATGCACCAAAATGACTATATAAAAATGTTTTATTCTATCCTAAGTTTTTCTATCTACCTATATTTTATTTTGATATTTTTTGAAGTTCAAAATTTATCAATCATTTAAGGGTTTGAAATTAACGTTTAACAATTTTTTTAGGAATTTTCTTTTTTTAGAAATTGTATATTTTTAGAACCAAAAGTCAACATCAATTGAATTTCATTCCATAGGCTAATTTTACTATTTAGGTTATTTTAATGAATATTTATAGCTTCATACATTTGCATGTAAAACTCACTATAAATAGCGACTGCTAAAAATAAACATTTTTTCTAGATTTTTCAAATTTTTGTATGTTGACTCTAAATTTTGAGTTAAAGCTTATTTAATTTTGGTTTGAATTTTTAATTATTTCAAACAATCAATATGAATCAATTCTGAGTACTGTTTCAAGATCTTGGCGTATTGGTAATTTTATTATTCTTCATAATTTTTGAGTTCATTATCTAGTATTAGAGCAAGTTCAAATCTTGGAGGAGAGAAGAATGATGAGAGGACAAGGAAGTATGGCAAATATGAACTAGCTATTAAATATATACGGAGTCAAGTTCAATGATTAATTGAGGTTATCACCAATGAATAGAGAAGACAAGGTGGTGATGAGAAAGACAGATCACGATGAAAAATTTTTGCAAGAAGAAGAATAACAAGAGAAGCCACCATTGATGGAAGAGAGAATGCTTCAAGATTTAGAAGGAAGAAATGAAGGAATCAAGGTTGATGTTCTAGATTATGAAGGCTATTTAAAATAAGAGGAGTTGATATATTGGATGAATAGCATGGATAAATTCTTTGAGTGAAAGACTATAAGAGAAGACAAGAAGGTAAAGTTTGCATGCACAAAATTGAAAGGTCATGCAATGATTTGGTGGAATCAATTGTAGAAATAAAAATAGATAAAAGGTAAATAGAAGATTAATTCATGGAAAAATATGGAAAAGAAGCCGAGGGATAAATATTTTCACGTGGATTATACACAAACCCTATACAAAAAAATTTAGAATTTATGGCAAAAATATCATAGTATACAAGAGTATACAGATGAATTTTATAAACTTTTTATATGATTAGAGCATGATGAAACAGAAAATTAGATGGTTGTAAGGTTTGTAAATTGTTTAAAATTTTATATTCAAGATGAATTAATCATGCATATAATACTTATCATGTAGGAGGCTTATCAATTTCCTTTGAAGGTAAAATAAAAACAAAATAGATAGAATTTCAAGATATCTATTGTTCCAAAAGGAGGTGGATCCCATCCAATAAGAAGATGAGGTTGGTTTAATACCACCATAGGTAGCTTTAATATCAATAAAGGTGAATCATCACGTGGATTAGAAAGGCAAGATGGTAATAGGCAAGGGTTTCAATACCAACAAGGAGGAAGAGAATTTCAGAGAGGACAAGGTTATATTAGTGCCAGAGGATGGTTTCCTAATCAACATAGATCTTCTATATATTATAAAAGTAGATAAGAAGGGCACATAGCATTTGAGTGTCCACACCATCAAGATCAATAAAGGAGGAAATAAGCTCACCCAAAAGTAAATCTAGTTGAAGCTAGAATAGAAGAGTTGAATAATGAAGTTCCACTAGTTGATGTTAGAGAGAATCTCATGATGAGAAGAACCATGATTGCTACAAGGAAAGATAAAGTGCAGAATAAAGAAGGTGGTGATGCATGGTTATGATCAAATATTTTTAAACAAGATGTAATTTAGGTGGAAAGGTATGCAAAGTAATTATAAATAGTGGTAGTTGTGAAAATATGGTTTTTAAAGGAATGATTGAGAAGCTAAATCTACAATGTAAAAGTCATCCTAACCCTTATCGAAGTTCATGGTTTAATAAAGGGAATGAGGTTATAGTAGAGAAAATGTGTTTAATCAAGTTTTATATTGGAAAAAATTATAATGATGAAATATGGTGTGATGTTATTCTGATGGATGCATGTCATGTTTTATTGGGGAAACCATGGCAATTTGATAGAAAAGTAGTTCATGATGGAGCAAAGAATAGATTTTTTTTTGAAAAAGTGGAAAAATGGTAGTTTTTTTACCTCTTAAAGAGGAAGAGAAGACATAAATCATGCTCTATACTAAAGAATTTATCCATGATATGAAGGTAGTAGGTTGTTTTTATTCATCAATTTCAAGTAGTAAGAAGAAAATTGGAGGAATCTAATGAGAAATACAAAGCATCAACGGATGTCGAAAGAAGATCCAAGTTATTTTAAGAAGGAAAGTTTTTAATGGTCTTTTTGAGGAAATAAATATTTCTAAAAGGCACATACAACAAGTTGAAGTACAAGAAAATTGGACTATGTAGAATTGTGAAGAAAATTAATGATAATACTTATGAGGTGAGTTTACCACAAAATTTTGAAATATCTTTAGTATTTAATGTTTTATATATATATATATATATATAAATTTCATGGAAAATAATATGGTTAAGGTGACAAAGATAAAAAATTAAAATGGAAACAATAGGTTCTAAAGAAGAAGGAAAAAATAGTGCAATTTTTGGATATGAAGACAGTGAGCATAAGGTAAGGGAACTATAATAGGTATTTGGTTTAGTGTGAAGTATTGCAGAAAGAATAAAACACTTGGATTACAAAATGAGAGGTAAATAATACTGATAAAGAAAAAAAATAGTAGTATAATTAGGCCAACTCACATGAATTGAGTTGTTTTCAACTAGATGAGAATGATGTAGAAAAAATAGGCCAATCTTTTGGAGGCCATAAATTTTGATCCATAGCTTTGTTTGAACTTTTACATACACCAAAATGATGGTATCAAAAGTTTTTATACTATCCTAACCTACCCTATCTACTTAGTGTTGATTTTGATATTTTTTGGAGGCCATACCTGATCATTCAAGGGTTTGAAATTATCATTTAATGATTTTTTTAAGAATTTCCTTTTTTTAAAAATTCTATATTTTTAGGCTTGAATGTAAAATTATATTGAATTCAATTTAATAGTTTAATTTTATCATTAATTAAATTTTGGGAGATTTTTAGAGCTACGCATGCTGCTAAAAATATACATTTGACTAGATTTTATTTGTTTCAAATTTTTGCATGTCAACTCTAAATTATAAGTTGAGGCTTATTTAAGAATGTTTT
Organism: Torreya grandis; assembly: GCA_037957365.1. Lineage (NCBI taxonomy): Eukaryota > Viridiplantae > Streptophyta > Pinopsida > Cupressales > Taxaceae > Torreya > Torreya grandis. Next base: position 1,306,729 of record JARHVA010001257.1, read on the forward strand.
ATGTTTTTTATTATTTAAATTAATTAAATATGAATCAATATAAATTATTATTTTCATAAGCTTTACCTATTGATAATTTATTGTCTTGATAGTTTTTATGTTCATTATCTAAACCCAAAAACTATCAAGATAATAAAATTACCAATAGGCCAAGATATAAAACAATACTTACAATTGATTCATATTAAATGACTTGAAATAATTACAAACCCAAAGAATATTTAAATAAGACTCAACTCATAATTTATAGTTGACATGTTAAAATTTGAAATAATTAAAATCTAAAAAAACTTCTATTTTTAGCAATTGTTATTTATAGTATGTTTTTCATTCAATTGTACACATCTCTAAAAATATCTTGAAATATATAAAATTTTAAAATTAATCTATAAAATTAAATTAAAATCAATTTGACATCTGGACCTAAAAATATACAATTTCTAAAAATAAGAAATTCACAAAAAAATCATTAAATTATAATTTTAGACACTCAGATGATAACGTATGGCCTCTAAAAATATTGAAATCAACTCTAAGGACAACATCAAACATTTTGAGATGGTCATTTTTGCATGTGGAAGAGCTCAAAAAGAACTATAGGTCAAAATTTAAGGCCTTCAAAAGATTGGCCTATTTTTTTCACATCAGACAAGATATAATTCTTCCAAGGTGAACCAAGGGCAATGGTATCTTCAAATGCATATGTAGTAGAATTTTCAGCTATAATAATACAACAATGAATGTTTCTCTGTAATGGATTTAAGTTGAGGTATTATTTATAGAAATGGATAAGTAATAAGTCTTCCACCATGACCTAGTTTAAAAAATTTAAAGTTCAACTTCAAACTAGGTCAACCAAGTCCAACCTAACTATGTAACTTTCACTATAAATTTTACAACTCAGTTGACCATGGCCAACCTAGAAGCAAAATATGATTTTTTCTTAGTTAGGGGATATTCAGAGGAGAATTAGGTAGGGATTAAGGCATGATGTGTGTGTGTGTGTGTGTGTGTGTGTGTGTGTGTGTGTGTGTGTGTGTGTGTGGGCGTGTGCGCGTGCGTGTGCACGTGCACATATATGTATGAATATATATATGTATGTATGTATATGCATGTTTGTGTGTGTGTGGGTGTGTGTGTGTGTGTGTGTGTGTGTGTGTGTGTGTGTGTGTGTGTGTGTGTGTGTGTGTGTGTGTGTGTGTGTGTGTGTGTGTGTGTGTGTGTGTGTGTGTGAGTGAGAGATTGGTTTCATATAGGTCTAGGAGATAGAATGTAAAATCTATATTTTGGACAGTCCTATTGGATTTTAGACTTGACCATATTTTAGGATTTTATGATTTCAAGGAGACATCAGAGGAGGTAAATGGATATATATTCTAAGGAAAATAGACTAATATTAGAAATGATATGGATAAATAATAATATTTCAAATCACCAATGGTTTTCTCACCCGTTTCTCGGTGCAGCCATTAAGGCATGCACTTAGAGAGATTAAAATTCGATAGGTTCCTACAAAATAAAAAATTCTATTAAATGATAAAGTCTAAAAATATTATGTCTATACATATGTCCCACAATAAGGTCATCAATGTCATAATAACATAACATGGGATGGTGATTCAAGAAAAAACATACCAACATATAATCTAAACTACTTCAAATGAAGTACACAAATAACAGATGAAACTAAACGTAAGTAATTAAAAGTACCATATACATACCTTGAATTACCTTTCAAATAAGTGAATGTATACAAAAATAAAAGTCTCAATCATGGAGGGTGCAATACCTATGTTTGAGATACCCTATGGATACAAGGCTATAATATAATTAATGTACCCATACACAAGATGGTCAAAGTAGTAATGAATATCTCTCAGAAATAATTAAATTACTTGTAAAATTTGCATTTTAGGATAACAAAGGATAAGTTACAATGATAATAACAAACATATAATGAAAAATGATGGAAAATAAAAGTAAAATAAACTAAATTATGTGGAAAATCATGTAAAACATTACAAGTAAATGAAATATCAATGCAAAGAAAAAAAAGATATGTAAGGAAATTAGATGTAACCTCATTTTAAATAATCATGTCAAATCAAACACAAAGAGAACATAAATGACTAAAAATTTAAATTTAAATCAAAATGTAAGATATGCATGGCAAGTCAAACTTGAAGAAAAACATGTAAGCATGTCAAATGTCCGATGTAAGATGAGTGAAGTCTAGAAAAATCAAATAATAATATGATGGATAAATGTAAATTCAAAAGCTACAAATAATGATGACTTAGACTTACTACTTGTTCTAAGATATAATATAAGAAATCTCAACCACCTAATGACATGTCTAGGATGATAATGAAATGTTGTGGAATGTAGATTGTTTAGGGTGCTTGTTAAGAAGGCTTGGTGCTATTCGAGGTCTTACAATGTAAATCAAAAATTAGGCCAAAGATGTGTAATGAAGAAAATGTGATTAGATCAAATAAATATCAAACAATGGTATAACAAAAATAATGTGATATTGATATGGAATGTGAGGTGACAAAAGGGTGATGTGAACATCCTTATAATGAATGAAGCACACTAGGAAATTGAGCAAGGCTATAAACTATCGACATCAAGGACCTAGGAAACTCCAACTAGTAAATGCAAATACTAGGTTCACAATTGAATTATATAGATCATCCTATAAATAATATATCCATGAAAATTAAAATGGACCTACCTTCACACAAGATGCTCCACACTCCTAGGGATCCCTTACAAAGTCATCAATCTATTATGAAGATTACGTACTAGTGTAGTAAAATAGGAGACATTATAAGTATATAACACGATGAGATATCCAACCCTAGTATAATAGCCTACAACATCCCAATAGACCTTGGATCTATCATGAGGTCTAAATGTGAAGTGTTATCTTCAACTAGGATAGGATATGAGCCAAATAATAATCATGTCTTTAGGTGTAATGTTGATTTTTGAATTTATAATTTCCTTTTGATCATTGCCTTTTATTTCATTTATGATTTGGATTTCAAATCTTTTATATTTTACTATTTCTCATCCATAAAGATTCAAAGAATAAATCATGAGTGAAATAAACAATAAACATAAGACAAAATGCACTTGGCCACTAGAGAAAAGGAACTAAATACCATGGTGTCTAAAAATCCCAAGACATTCCTACAAGTAAGTGTGTAGTTTCAAAACTAACCTATGTGTGCCTTAGATGAAATAAAATAATTAAATATTGGGATCATGAGAGATTCATCCATGTAATGAGTGATACATTGATGAATATGATCGTAGTTGGTCACAATGAGAGAAAAGAATACTCTAAAAGGGATGGGAGTATGCTATGAGATTCATGTCACTATATAAGCCATACTGACCTATAAGGGATCAAATACAATAATTAATGAAAGTAATATTCATCCTCAAAGAGGGGAAAAGTAAATGGTCATTTAAAAATAGGGGAAATATATAAATTATAGCATATGAATATAAAATATACTAAGGCAACAATGATTAAAATTTACTAAATGATAAAAATCAAAGTGATACGTAAGAACCACAAGGCAAACACAAGTCAAAATAAAAATGAAATAAAACCAATGAGCCAAAAAACAAATAATGATGTAATAAAAATGAAACTAAATGAAATAAGACACACTCAAAAAAAGAAACAAGAGACAAAAATAACAAGCAAAATCTATGCTAGCATCTATATCATATATGAACATGTTACATACAAGCCTATCTATGTTGTAAGGTTTATTCAAGCTATATTTTTTTATTTTTGTGAAATTTAAAAGAAGAACCAACATGAAAGATCCTGAAAATAATAATTTGGTGTAGGGATAGGCATCATAAGATGCCCCAAAGTCTGAAGTGACTTCTAATAAGATGAAACTAAAAATTAAAAAAAATAATTTGGTTGACCTGCATCAAACTAGTTGGCTGAAGCTAACAATTTAAAGTAGGGAATAAAACAAGGATGAATTGCATGACTTAGTTGATTTTAAAATAAAAATAGAAAATAGGGAATAAGTATGGGTCAACCTATTTGACCTAGTTGAATGTAAAAGAAAATCAGGAGGCAAGGAGTAAAATTGGGTCAACTTGCATGACCTAGTTTACTATAGATGAAAAATTGTAATGCAAGGGTTAGGTTTATGTTAGGTCTACCAAAATGTATGGAAAATATTAAGATATATGTACATCTTATCCTAATTAATAAATCTAAATTTAGAGAGAAGGTTATCAACTAACATCTATTATGATACTTTGTATATGAAGAGCATGACCAAATTATATTCTCTAAACCTAAATAATAGATAACTTATCACACAATAGTAAAGGAGATGGTTACAAATCCTATATAAAAATACTATCATGAAATAACTCTATCTAGGTCTTCTAATCCATAAAATTAAATCTAATCTAGTGTTTTCAAAGCTTATAACACAAAGGGGGATGGTTTAAAAGAACTAAACAAACAGGAGATTATAGTAGGCAAATGGGGTCCAAGATTACCTAAGGTGGAAGAAGGAAATCCAATAAAACCTTATAGTTACACTAAGTTTAACTATAGAGGTAATGTAAGTAGGGAGTTATACATTCAAACCTATTACTTTGTGCAATATCTATTAATCTCATGAAATAAAACAATTTAGGGATACTTACCTTTGAGCTAATCTATTGATTCTAAATCTCCTCTTGACTAATTATGTTTTAAATGAGATTATTGTGACTTTGTCAGGATCACACTAGTTGAAATCAACTATAAGTTAAGAGATTCATAATTCTATCCAAGACATCCCGTAAGACAAGTAATTTCATCTAAAGCAAACCCTAAGTAATGGCTCCTTCAAATGTAGATGTAGGAGAATTATGAGTTTTAATAATGCAAATAATAACATTTCACTCCATTAGATTGAAGTGAAGTTCATATTTATATCAATGGATAAGTCTAACCCTTCCATAATTTTTGTTGATAAGGTCATCCTACCATGAACTAGTTTTAAAAATATATTGTTTGACATCGAACTAGATCGACAGTGGAAGAACTTATTGCATAACATGCATCGTAACTTTCAAAATTAGGTTGAACATGGCCAACCTAGTAGGAGAAGTGGGTTTTCTATTAGTTAGGGGATATTGAGAGGAGAATTTCCTAAGGGATCAAGGCATGAAAGGTGTTGAAACATATATATATATATATATATATATATATATATATATATATATATATATATATATATATATATATATATATATATATATATATGTAGTTAAAGTTATATTTTATTTATATACTTTCATTATGTTTTAAAGTGGTTTTGGTCCTCTAGGATCTAGAATATAAAATATAGGTTTTGACAGTCCTACTAGATTTAGACTTAGCCATATTTTAAGATTTCAAGATTTTAGGGAGAACATAGGAGGTGAATGGATATACACTCAATGGAAGATGGACTAATACTAATAATGATATATTTAAACAACAATATTGTAAAGCATCAATGGTATGTCCACCCCTTTCCTAGTGCAACCTTTAAGGTATTCACTTAGACATATTAAAACTCAACTACTTCTTGTAAGAGATAATGTGTCAATAAATGATAATGTTAAGAAAATATTGTGTGTATATATAAAATTTATTATAGGACCTGCAAACATAGTCATATTATAAAATAATATTTTATGCTTTGGTGGGATAAGTCTATGAAAAGTGGACATGAGCACATTGTGGCCTTGGCTAGATATTATGGCCATATCTTGTTTGACTATATTCATGATTTTTAGATCTGATTATGTGTGATATTGATGCAAAAAAAATAGGCCAACCTTTTAGAGGACATAACTTTTGATGCGTAGCTTCCTTTGATCTCTTCCATGCACCAAAATGACCATCTCAAAAAGTTCATTACTATCCTAAGTAGTTCTAACTTATTAGGGATATTTTTGATATTTTTTAGAGGTCATACATGATCATATGAGGGTCCAAAATTATAATTTTATTAGATTTTCAATATTTTTCTATTTTTTGAAATTATATACTTTTAGTACCGGACGTTAACTTAAGTTTAATTTTGTTTCATAGGCTAATTTTAGCATTTAAAATATTTCAAGATATTTTTAGAGCTATGCGCTTTTATGGAAAACTTACTATAAATAATATGTACTAAAAATAGACATTTTTTTTAAGATTTTATTTTTTTTTGGATTTTGCATGTAATCTTTATTTATGATTTGAGGCTTATTTAATCATGGTTTGGGAATGTAATTATGGGAAGTCATGTAATGTCTAAATAATCTTTTGGTTCATTAGATACCCTACAAACTTTGACGGTTCAGATCTTTGTTTTGTGTTGTTAGACGATTAACCTGTACAAGATAAAACTCTAGATGTTATACATAAATCAAGATAGATATAAATTATAGAAAGGGGAATAACATATAAGAGGAACAGCCAATTTGGCTTGAAAACCCCCTTGTTACAAAAAACTAACTACATATGCTAAACAGGCCTTAAGTTAATGTATTTCTCCCTCATAGAGTGCATGGGTAATGACTTATCTAGATGATTAATTGAAATTCTTGATAATATATGCCCTTGTTTGCAATAAAAATAATTTAGATGTCGCTATTAAATATTAAAATGTTATAGAATTGAAATATAAATAAATAGTGTTCTCTTTCTCAATGTGTAGTGATTTTTCTATAAAAATATGGTGGGATGAGTAATGAATATCCTTGATGTACATTTATACAAGAATATTTACAATAATTTTGCTAACTAAATTTATCAAATGTGGGGGAGAGCTAATTTGAAACATATCGATTTTAAAAATTGACCATTAGAGCATGAGAGATGAGTGCGCACTAGGGGACAAGCATGTAGTGTGGGCATGCCTAACTATTGCATACTCATCTTAGAATACTAGAGACTATTGGTTGAGGTCTGATAGGAGCCTATGGGCTTAATAGGGATGAATGTAATTGAAATACAAATGTTTGTAATATATTTTTAATGTTTACAAGCGAAGGAAGTATCTCTTATAAATTGAGAGTTAGTGAAAAGGTGAATAGACCACATAAGGATAAGGATGCCAATAATAAATGTTGAAAACAATTTAATCATTAATTTAATGTCTATAGGTGGCCATATTTATCATCACCAAAAGGAATGTACAAATATACAATGGCCCTACATGAACATTAAGTCTTCTAGTGGCCACATTAAAACTCAATCAAAAGTTTAACATTATTAATAACAAATGAACTTGATTGTAACTTATAAAATAAGATACTAATCCTAACAAGCCCACACATTATTCCCTACGAAATATGATCTTTGTGACAACCATCAATGCTATGAGTACAAGATCCTATCATGTGTCCTCTTAACCACAAGATCTCCCACTCACTTTTGACGCCAATAAAATTTTGGCTTCATACCACTTATTAAATTTTATAATTTTGGACTTAAAAGTTGAAATTAATATTTTGACCAATTTGTGTAAATATCCCATTGTCCTAATAATCCTAGTTCATTACAGGTGATCTATAATTGATTGTCATGAGTCAACCCATGGATCTCATATCTTATTATTATTTTTTAATTTTTTTGGTATATAATGGACCCAAATACTATCAAAACAAGAAAATACCAATAATCAAAGCTTCTAAAATACTAATCTATTATTTTTTTTATCGATACTAGCTCCTAACCAGAACTACAACTAGTTTTGAGACACAAATCAAGGGCCCAGTCCCCAAAAAAACTATTAGATCAATATGAACAACTATCACATGATCACATTTGTAATCACCAAGTAAACGATCACATCCGGCCTTTAAACGCCCTATAAAATTTGAACTTTGGTGGAGTTAGGCACAACTAAACCACTTCATTAATCCTTCTGCATCACATTTGAAAAATAATAACCTATATTACTTTGTATTGAATGACTCAAATAACTACAAATCATTCATAAATAAGACTCAACTGTGAATTAGAGTTAACATGCAAAATTTGAAACTCTACAAAATAATAAAACTCGATATGATATTTTTAGCAAATATTAATTTTAGTAAGTTTTGTATGCAAGCACATACATTTCTAAAAATTTCACAAATAAACTAAATATTAAAATTAATTTATTGAGTGAATATGAATTTAATTTTAAGTCTAGCTACATAATATAAAATTTCTAAAAATTAAAAAAATACCGAAAAAAATAAATAAATAACAATTTAAAACCCTCATATAACTACGTATGACCTCTAAAAAATATCAAAAACATCCATAATCAAATAAACCAGATTATGAGTGTACAATTTTTTTTTAAACAATCATTTTAACATAAAAATGGATTCAAACAAAATTATGAACCAAAATTTATAATCTTTAAAAATTTAACCTCTTTTTACACATGAATATGTTTGTTATAATAAATGATCACATGTGTTTAATAAAAAAAGTCATAACTTTATTTATTGTTCACATGGAGCAAAGGCAGATGCGTGAAGATCATTTAATAGGAATTCATAAAACAAAGGATCCTCAAAAATTGAACTCCCTACCACACTGACGAACTCCATGACTTTAGAAGTACTTATTAGGTGACACGAGTCCCCTCCTTGATTGCAGGCTTTCTCAAATATCATACCTGTAATAGTTAACTTTGAATTCTGTGGACTCATTTAATTTATTATTTGAAAAATGTAACGTGATCGCTTCATTGTTTTGTGCAATGATAAGGTGGACCTGTAAGAATATTGGAGTGGATTTAAAAGCATAATGGTTTGACACAATAAATAGAACACACATTGAAACAAAAAAATTGAATGATGCTACCATGTTTACAGTAGAAATAGTCTGCTGACCTAAGGTTACATTTGATGTTTGTCGCTTTGTTACCATAAACCTATAAAAGATATTCCTCTGCAATGATCAGTTACCTCACAACGTTGCAGCCATGAAAGCCAAACCTGTAGGTAAGATGTAATGTCATCCACATGTTTTATATATTATTCCTTTGACATTTATTATCTGTGTCAAAATCGTTGCAACAGTAGAGGGACCATTTGGTGGAAATACATATACTCGAAATATTTCGTACTTTATATCAATGCAATTCTTAAATTTTTGTAACAAATAATATGTGACATAGCAAACCAGTACAGAGTTGACCTACAAGGCCATCAATGAAAAACAGTACTACAACGAGAAGCACGCAAAAGAGTTGCAATGTCCTGGAAATGTTAATAAAAAAAAATCTGATAGTTTTTAACGAAAACATTGAATCTCTTTATTTATAATTTTCAAAAAAATTCATGTATATATAATTGACAGATGGGAATTAGTTACAATTTTTTATTATCTTCACTTAGGTTTGGATTTTTACTCAGTCTCACCTATTTTTATATTTTGTTTATTTGGTTTTCTTCATATTTAAATTTTTTTATTTGAGTTCGCAATCATTATAATCTTTGTGTCACTTTGGTAAATATGGATTGGAATGAGAGAGACCCCCGATGGCTCGGTTTGGAATTGCCATCTTCAGACTGACATACACTTAATGAAATTAGATCAGTCTACTCCTGTTACGCAAACATAACTTGCTTCAAAAAATTTAAACTTAGCTCTCCTCTTGATAAGAATCAAGAACTAACCAATCCACCCAGCTCTTAAGACTCATATCCGACTACATAATATTTTAAAAAAAGATATATATATAAATGTTGATCGTTGATTGTTGTCTATTGAAAAAATTCTTTACTAATGAAACTTATAACCTGTTAATACTAATTATCTCAACTTGAATAATAAAATTATACATGTATTTTGAAATAAACTTATCCCTTATTCATTTATTATCAACCAACATTTATACATACATATTGATTAAGCTTCACCGTATATTTATACCTACATAGTCTGCTTGAAAAAAAAATTGTAATCTTTAATAATCTGAAACTTATTCATTTGGTATTGTAATCTCTAGTGAGGAACTAAGGTTAGTTATATTCCTTATTTCCCGTGCAATATTCTTGAATAATGGTAGTCCATATCTATTATTCATACAATATATAAACATGAAGACCTCTACAATGATTTGTTACTTTCCAACAATATTTGTTCTGTAATAAACAAAGCTTATAGTGCTTTAAATTCTTTAAACCATTTATAATAATTAATTTAGCATTGAGATATGTTTATTAAATAGGAAGATCTCAAACCCAAGTTTTCCAATAATTTTGAAAGAATAATTATTTAATATTTAGATAAATACTATATATAATATGAAATGTATAATTTATTGTTTAAAATTTTTAATGATTTAATTTTTTGACTTCATATGATATAATTATTAAAACATTAATTAGTAGTTACTGATCACTCATAATTAAATCTCACAATCTATTTTTTTATAATTTTGATCATAGATTTGATTATTTCAATACATACAAATTAATATATATATATATATATATATATATATAAAAACAAAACTCATAAATCAAATTTTATGTTTCAAACACTTTTCTTTGATTTTCATGCCCTAGATACCTATCCAAAATGAAACATATGATCCTCAAAATCTTCTTCAGTTATATCCAAAATTCAAAGATATGAAAGACATGTACGATAATAAAATTCCTAATTAATATTTTTAATTTAGTTTTCATGGACATATTTCCCCAATGGGGTGTATGCCCGATCAAACTTATCTGATTAATTCCTTTGTTTTGCGGTACTTTCTATGTTGATATTTTTGATCGAAAAAGTCTTCGACAGTATTATGCATAATGTATACCATTTCTATCTCTCTGTTATATATATATATATATATATATATATATATATATATAATATATTTTGTAATTATTAATAAAATATTTTTATATCATAAATATTAATGAACATGTATTTTTTTACACTTATTAAGTTTAAATATATTAATAATATTTACTTTGACTGTGTTGAATTTTAATATCTTTATATTTCATAAGGTTGATTTTATTTTCATATTTTTAAAATTAAAATTATAACTTTTAATTTTAATTTTAATTTTTTAAATCTCAAGCCCTAACTTAATATAAATTATTAAAATTGTTAAGATCGTTATATGTTCAATTTTATGCAGTGTTTTTTTCTTCCACATAGTTTGATTATAATCTATAGCATAAAAATTGAACAATTCTCTACTTCTATCATTACCTTTTTATAACATTTCTTGATTTATATTCCATTATTTTATTTTTATACTATGTAGTCAAAAACATAGAAGATTTTATATATAAATTAAAATATATCATTTTATTAATTTTATTCTCTAAGAGAGAAGTTTTAATATTTATGATATATTTATACCAAAAAAATAAAATAAAATATATTATATATAAATTTTAAATCCATAAATTTTTATTTAAATATTTCATAATTATTTTTTTTAATCATAAATATTAATTACTAAATTATATTTTTTCAAGTAATATATATTAAATTTCTATTTTGTTCAAAATCACATTCTCTCGTTTCAATAGTTTCATAGTCCAACATCCTGCGTTCCTAATCTAAACTATTACTAGTGATTTATGGGGGATTATTTGTAAATATATATCATATTCTATATTGTCAATAGAAAATTTCAATATTCAATCTTATTCGAAATCTATGTAAATTCAATAAATACATTATTTATAATGGAAATAATGATCTCTTTTTCATTTGCAATAACTTCTCTCTTATGTGGTACTCTTCTACATAGTGATACACTTCTCGTGTAATTATTTTCTAAACTAGCTCGATCGATCGTGTACTGCATTGTTTTCTATTACCAAATTAATCTTACAATATTTGCATGCGATTATTGATAGCAACGTTTTATGTTACTTAGGTGATCTACTTGTTTTAAATTTATATATTTCTGAGTTAAAATGATGTGGTATAACACTAAATATATAAATATATTAAGAAAAATAAAGAGAGAGTAAGTTATCGAAATTCGTGGATTATTATAAATAGTTATTAATTTTATTATTATTTAATTATGTATGAAAACTTTGTTTATAAATTATATGTTATTAAAAAGATTATATATTATTTTTTAAGAAAAATGAAACATGAATAGTTATATATATAAACTCAATATTTTAATCTGTGTGTTTTTCAGAAAAAAAACAGTCATAACCCCATCATTTGAAATTGAAGAAGTTTAATTTTTGGGTAGAGAATTCAAAATAAATTTTTTACAAATTTTAAATAAAATTCAAATTTTATTTTGAATTTTTTTTGTGTTGAAGAACATGTTTTTAAGAAGAAAGTTCACAAAAAGAGGAGGTCATACTTAAATGAACATGATTATAAATTTTTGAATAGAAGAGTGGAAGATATCACAATTATTATTGAAGCATAAAGGTAAAATAAAATAGAAAATAAAAGTGATGAGGAAAGAGACTTGGAGAAACATAGATTGAAGAAATGAAAGAAAAATATTATAGAAGTTATAAAAGACATGAGGGAAGTGGTTCTAATAATATAGTTTTTCGAGAAAATTAAAAAAAATGATTGAATTGATCACGCCATGTATTATTAGAATGAAGATTTAAAAAGCAGAAAAGGTTTCTTAGAACAATAAGAACTTAAAAGTTTTGAAAGAACATATTATGGAAGCAATGTTTTAGTACTAAGAACACACTAGAAAGTTCGTTGACAATAGATTTCATGTATGAAGAAGGTGTAATAAAAAATATTTTGTGGTAGACTGATTTAAGATAATAAGATAATTTTTTCAGTATCAAATGTAATTCAAGATCAAATAAATTGAATTATTTTGCATCAAATTTTATTAAAGGTCAAAGGTTATTTTCATGCAATGTAAATTTTTTAAAAAACTCCAATTCCAAACATTAAGGAAAAGTAACAAACAATGTTCTAGAAATAGTGGGTACATGAAAAGGTTTTACTCTTTTAGTTTAAGATGCATTAAACTAAGGAAGTTAAACTATTGATATATAAATGTTAATATGTACACTTTTAATGTTAAGTCATTCTACTCTGGTAGCTCGTCTATACTTTCATGATTGGTCTATTTGGTTCACCCCATACATAGGCTTTTGATTCAGGATTGTAACCACTATAACCCTTATCTCACCTCGATAAGCATGGTACAGAGCGAGGGAGACCCCCGGTGGCTCAGTTTGGAACTACCATATTTAGGATGGTGCACATTTAGAAAAATTCAGTCTACTCCTATTGCCCCATCATAGCTTGCCTCCAAAGTTTTTAATTTGGGTATCCTCTTGGTAAGCGTCAAGTACTAACTAATCCACCCAGATCTTAGGACTCATATCCAACAATAATATTATAAAAGGATTCATAGGTATAGATGTTGGTCATTGATTTAAAAAAAATCTTCACTAACAAGACTTATGACTTATCAACACTAATTACGTCAACCTAAATAATTAAATTACATATTTATTTTGAAAAAAACTTATCACTTATTCTATTTATTATCAACTAACATTTATACATACATATTGATTAAGCTTCACCATATATTTATACTTCAATAGTCTACTAGATCAAAGTGATGTAATATTTGATAATACCAACTTTTTCATTTTGTATTCTAATCTCTAGTGAGGACATAAGGTTAGTGATTAGATCACACATTTCTCTATTATCTATATAATTGTATTATGTGACATCTTGATAGTTCAATCCTTATTTTGATTAAGATAGTCATTTTAATCAGTTCATAACATAGAATTATTGTAGAAAAATTGGGCCAACCTTCTGGAGGCCATAAATTTTGACTCGTAACTCTCTTTGAGCTCTTTCATGCACCAAAATGACTATATAAAAATATTTTATTCCATCCTAACTTGTTCTATCTACTTAGATTTGATTTTGATTTTTTTTTAAGGTCAAAAGTTATCAATCATTTAAGGGTCTAAAATTAACGTTTAACAATTTTTTTAGGAATTTTCTTTTTTTAGAAATTGTATATTTTTAGAACCGAAAGTCAACTTCAATTGAATTTCATTCCATAGGCTAATGTTAGTATTTAGGTTATTTTAATAAATATTTATAGATTCATGCATTTGCATGTAAAACTCATTATAAATAGCGATTGCTAAAAATAAACATGTTTTTTAGATTTTTCAAATTTTTGCATATCGACTCTAAATTTTGAGTTAAAGCTTATTTAATCCTTGTTTGAACTTTTAATTATTTCAAAAAATCAATATCAATCAATTCTAAGTTCTATTTCAAGATCTTGGCCTATTGGTAATTTTATTGTTCTTCATAATTTTTGAGTTCATTATCTAGTATCAGAGCAAGTTCAAATCTTGGAGGAGAGAAGAATGATGAGAGGACAAGGAGGTGTGGAAAATATGAACCTAGCTATAAAATACATACAGAGTCAAGTTCAATAATTAATTGAGGTTATCACCAATCAATAGGGAAGACAAGGTGGTGATGAAAAAGACAAATCATGATGAAAATTTTTTGCAAGAAGAAGAATAACAAGAGAAGCCACCATCGATGGAAGAGAGAATGCATCAAGATTTAGAAGGAAGAAATGAAGGAATCAAGGTTGATGTTCTAGATTATGAAGGTTACTTAAAATTAGAGGAGTCGATAGACTGGATGAACAGCATGGATAAATTCTTTGAGTGAAAGACTATAAGAGAATATAAGAAGGTAAAGTTTGCATGCACAAAATTGAAAGGTCATGCAATGATTTGGTGGGATCGATTCTAGAAATAAAAATAGATAAAAGGTAAGTAGAAGATTAATTCATGGAAAAATATGGAAAATAAGCTGAGGGATAAATGTTTTCATGTGGATTATACACAAACCCTATACAAAAAAATTTAGAATTCAAGGCAAAAATATCATAGTATACAAAAGTATACAGATGAATTTTACAAACTTTTTATATGATTGGAGCATGATGAAACAAAAAATTAGATGTCTATAAGGTTTGTAAATGGTTTAAAATTTTATATTCGAGATGAATTAATCATGCATATAATACTTATCATGTAGGATGCTTATCAATTTCCTTTGAAGGTAAAATAAAAACAAAATAGATAGAATTTCAAGATATCTATTGTTCCAAAAGGAGGTGGATCCCATCAAATAAGAAGATGAGGCTAGTTTAATACCACCATAGGTAGCTTTAATATCAATAAAGGTGAATCATCACGCGGTTTAGAAAGGCAATATGATAATAGGCAAGGGTTTCAATACCAACAAAGAGGAAGAGAATT
This sequence comes from Torreya grandis, assembly GCA_037957365.1. Taxonomy (NCBI): domain Eukaryota; kingdom Viridiplantae; phylum Streptophyta; class Pinopsida; order Cupressales; family Taxaceae; genus Torreya; species Torreya grandis. Next base: position 1,322,044 of record JARHVA010001257.1, read on the forward strand.
TCAGAGAGGACAAGGTTATATTAGTGCCAGAGGATAGTTTCCTAATCAACATAGATCTTCTATGTATTATAAAAGAAGATAAGAAGGGCACATAGAATTTGAGTTTCCACACCATCAAGATTAATAAAGGAGGAAATAAGCTCACCCAAAAGTAAATCTAGTTGAAGCTAGAATAGAAGAGTTGAATAATGAAGTTCCACTAGTTGATGTTAGAGAGATTCTCATGATGAGAAGAACCATGATTGCTACAAGGAAAGATAAAGTGGAGAATAAAGAAGGTGGTGATGCATGGCTATGATCAAATATTTTTTGAACAAGATGTAATTTAGGTGGAAAGGTATGCAAAGTAATTATAAATAGTACTAGTTGTGAAAATATGGTTTTTAAAGGAATGATTGAGAAGCTAAATCTAAAATGTAAAAATCATCCTAACCCTTATCGAATTTCATGGTTTAAGAATGGGAATGAGGTTATAGTAGATAAAAGGTGCTTAATCTAGTTTTATATAGGAAAAACTTATAATGATGAAATATGGTGTGATGTTATTCTAATGGATGCATGTCATGTTTTATTGGGTAAACCATGGAAATTTGATAGAAGAGTAGTTCATGATGGAGCAAAGAATAGAAAAACTTTTTGAAAAAGTGGCAAAATGGTAGCTTTTTTTACCTCTTAAAGAGGAAGAGAAGACACAAACCATGCTCTATACAAAATAATTTATCCAAGATATGAAGGTAGTAGGTTGTTTTTATGAACTAGTAACAAAGATTGAAGAAACATAAATGATGTCAATACCAAAAAAAGAAACAAGAGTGGTAAAATAATATGTGTATGTTATGCTTGATGAGTTACCAAATGGTTTGCCTCTGAAGAGATATATTCAGCATCACATTGATTTGATTTTAGGTTCAACTCTATCCAATCAAGTAGCTTATAGCATGAGTCCAATAGAACATACATAATTAAATAAGTAGATTACTAAATTTTTAAGGAAAAAATTGATAAGGGAGATTATGAGTCCATATGCAACACCAACATTGGTAACTCCAAAGAAAGATTGAGGATGGAGAATATGTCTGGATAATAGAGTAATTAACAAAATAATAATAAAGTATAGGCTTCCTATACCTCGTTTAGTTGATATGATCGATGTTCTTAAATGAGAAAAATATTTTATCAAGATTGATTTAAGGAATGGTTATTATCAAATTTGAATCTGTGAAGGAGATGAATGGAAAACTACATTCAAGACTAGGGATGACTTATATGAGTGGATGGTAATTCTATTCGAATTATTTAATCCACCTAGCACATTTATGAGGGTGATAAATATGTGCTATGGGAATATATTGATAAGTTTTTGGTTGTTTATTTTGATAATATTTTGATATTCAGTAAAACTAAAAAATAAGAATTAGATCATTTGAGAATATTATTGGATTTATTAAGAAGGAGAAGCTGTATCCAAATTTGAAGAAGTGTAGGTTTATGCTGAATAGTTTTATATTTTTATAATTTGTAATTTCAGTAGATGGTGTGAAAATGGATGAAGAGAAGTTATAGGTGATTGTTGATTGGTTTATTCTAGAAAGCATTATAAAGGTAAGAAGTTTCCATGGTTTAGCAACATTTTATAAAAAAATTATTAAAAAATTTAGTAGTATTGTGGTACCGATAATAGATTGCATGTAAGGGAAGGAATTTACATGGAGTAGAGTAGCCACATAAAGTTAAAATTTTGAAGAAGATTATAGAAAGACCAATTTTAGAATTATTGGAATCTAACAAAGTGTTTGAGGTTGATTATTATTCTTAGTTTGTGGAAATTATTGATGTGTTGACACAAGAAAGAAATACAATAGCATATTTTAGTGAGAAATTGAGTGAGATAAGGACAAAGTATTCTACTTATGATGTTGAAATTTATGAAATTGTATAATAATTATGATATTGGAGGTATTACATGGTTCCTAAAAAATTTATCCTATTAATAGATCATGAGGCATTGAAGTATGTGAATATACAAAATAAGTTAAATATTAGGCATGTTATGTGGGTTTCTTTCTTGCTGGGGTATATTTTTGTGTGGAAGCATAAATCAAAAAAATAGAATCAAGTAGCTAATGCATTGAGCAGAAGAGTAGAATTATTAACTACTATGGTGAGTGAAGTAGTTGGATTTGAAGTTATTAAAGAATTATATGATACTGATCCATATTTTTGTAAGATAGTTGAATAGTATAGGAATGTATTAGCAGGTGGGATAGATATTATTCATGATGAGTATCTTATAGAAGAAGGTTATCTATTCAAATGGAAACAATTATGCATTCCAGTTGGGTACCTACATGAAAATATAATAAGAAAATTACATAGTGGTAGTTTGGTTGAAAATTTTGGTAAGTGAAGACAATAGATTTGGTGGAGGAAAAGTATTTTTAGAAAAAGATGATGAGAGATATGATAAGGTATGTTTCAAGGTGCATAATATGTTAGGTGGCTAAAGATCATGTACAAAATACTAGACTATACATGCCATTACTAGTCCCAGGAAGGCCATGGACAGAGTTCAGTATGGATTTTGTTTTGAGATTTCTAAATACATAGAAAGGTAATAATTCAATTTTTGTTGTTGTATATAGATTTTATAAAATGGTTCATTTCATTTCATGTAAGAAAACCAATGATGCCACTAGAATTACAAAATTATTTTTTATAGATATTGTGAGATTGCATGGTGTTCCAAAAACTATTACTTAAAATTATGATAAATTTGTGGGAAAAAATGGGTACTAAGCTACAATTTAGTACTGTATATCACCCATAAATAGATGGAAAAATAGAAGTTGTGAATAGGATCTTATAAAATTTATTGAGATGCATAGTGGGAGAGAAGCCAAAGCAATGGTACTTAGTTTTACTACAAGCTGAGTTTGCATATAACAGTTTAGTAAATAGATCAATAAGAAAGTCACCTTTTCAAAATGTTTATGGAAGAAATCCTATGGGTATTTTACACTTGGTACAATTTCTAATTATAGATCGAATTAGTGATGATGTAGAAGTATTTTCAAAGCATATGCAACAGTTGTGAGGAGTAAGAAAAAAATTGTAGGAAAGTAATGATAAATATAAAGTAGCAATAGATGTCAAAAGAAGATCTAAGGTATTTGGAGAAGGAGAGTTGTTAATGGTTTACTTAATGAAAGAGAGGTTTATAAAAGGCACATATAATAAGCTAAAGTACAAAAAAGTTGGACCATGTAGAACTGTGAAAAAAATCAATGACAATACTTATGAGGTAAGTATACCATATAATTTTTATATATATCCAGTATTTAATGTTTTATATTTATATGAATCCCATGGATAATATGGTGAATATGATTAATATGAAGAAGTAAGTTGGGAGTAGCAGGGTCTAAAGAAGAAAGAAAAAATAGTACAAGTTTTGGATATGAAGAGAGTGAGCAAAAGGCAAGGGAATTATAATACGTATTTGGTGCAGTGAGAAGGATTCTAGTGATAAGACAACACTTGGATTATAGAATGGGAGCTGAAGAAGATTGACAAGAAAAAATGGTAGCAGTACAATCAAGACAACTCAAATGAGCTGAGTTGTTTTCAACCAAACAAGAATGATGTAGAAAAATTAGGCCAACCTTCTAAAGGCCACAACTTATGACTCGTAACTCTATTTGAGATCTTCCACATGCCAAAATGACTATATAAAAATGTTCAATTCTACCTTAAGTGGCTTTAACCACTTAGATTTATTTTCAATATTTTTAAGAGGCCAAACGTGATCATCTAAGGGGCCAAAATTAACATTTAATCATTTTATTGAGAATTTTCTATTTTTAGAAATTATATTTTAGAATTTGAAGCGAACTTCAATACATTTTCATTGCATAGGCTAATTTTACTATTTAGGTTATTTTGGAAAATTTGTAGATCCACATGCACTTGCATGCAAAACTTACTATAAATAGCAGTTGCTAAAAGTAGACAATTTTTTTAGATTTTTATATTTTTCAAATTTTTCCTTTCCAACTCTAAATTTTGAGTAAGCAATCAATATGAATTAATTTTGAGTATTGTTTCAAAATCTTAACTTAATTGTAATTTCCTCGTTCTTGATAATTTTTGGGTTCATTAAGAAGGGTTAAGAAAATAAAAGTTCTTTCATAATTTATTTAGAGTAACTAATTGAAATGGTCATCATTCTGTATGGTTATATGTTTCTCAATTAAGGAATACCAAGATTTTTTTCCCACATTTTATTGGGAGGGGAATACTGATTCTAAATGAAGTGGTGGCCACGGGAATGTTTTTTTTCATATAATAATTTTTAGCACCTATTTATTTATAGAAGAATATTTTTGAATTGAAACATATATAATATATGTTTGCTAAGATAATTTTAAATAAAATATTATATATATATATATATATATATATATATATATATATATATATATATATATATATAAATATAATTATAATGATAGATAAATATATTTCTAAGAACTTCTTTAATGGAGAATCAAATATTTCGAAAATCTTGAGAAATTTAGTCTATTGTCTAAGAATTATGCCTAAATAAAATATAATGAAAATTGAGACAAGTTATACATACCTCTTTTAATAATGTGAACATCTGTTAATTATTTGTTTTTCTAAATGATTCATTTTACTATTAAAAAATTACAAATTAGTCGTTAATGACATGTGAGTCTAGTAAATAGAGAGCGACATATCTTAACGAAACTTAAAGACCCTTCAAATAATTATTATGAGTTTAATAATTTGTTGAGGAAAATTTATCTAAGTATAATTTATCTTTTTGATAAGTTGATTGATCTTTAAAATATTTTAGCCACTCTGATTTTTTATTTTTTTTGAATTTAAATAAATAGATTTCATATTTTATTTTTAATAGATTTTTATTATCAAAATAACTTATTATTATAATATAATTAAATATCATAATATATCATAAAAATCTAATTTTAATAGATAAAAATATATAAATAATTATAATAAATAAATGAATTATGAGTAATGATAGATATTCATTACAAATCATGCTAAAATTTTACAATCCTCATATTCCTTATATCCGGAGCAATATTTTTGTTGAATAAAGGTAGTTCATATCTATTATTCATACAATACATAAACATGAAGACGTCTATAATGATTTGTTAGTTTCTAACAATATTTGGTCTGTAATAAACAAAACTTATAATGCTTTAAATTCTTTGAACCATCTTTAATAAATAATACCAAACAAAACTTATAATGCCTTAAATTCTTTGAACCATCTATAATAAATAATTTGGCATTAAGATATGTTTATTAAATAGGAAGATCAGAAACTTAAGTTTTCAAATTATTTTTAAAGAGTAGTTATTTAATATTTAAATAAATATTATATGTAATGTAAAGAATGTATTCTATTATTTAAATTTTTTAATGATTTAATCTGTTCACTTCATATGATTTAATTAATAAAACATTAGTTAGTGGTCAGTATCCACTCATAATTAAATTCCACAATCTGTTTTCTTCGATAATTTCGATTATTTTAGTGCACACAAATTAGTCAAAAGAAAGAGCAAAAAATGAAAAAACAAAACTATAAATCAAATTTTATATTTCATTTTTTCTGAGATATGCTTGCCCTAGATACCTATCCAAAGAAACATATGACCCTCAAAATCTTCTTAAGTTAGATCCAAAATTCAAAGATATGAAAGGCATATGTAGGATAACAAAACTCATAATTAATATTTTTTAATTTACTTTTCATGGACATATTTCCCCAATTAAGTGTATGCCCGATCAACCTGATCTGATTATATCCAATTTTTTTGGTTACTTTTCTAGGTTAAGATTTATGTGAAGAAAAGTCTTCTACAGTATTATGCACGATGTATACCATTTCCATCATATATATATATATATATATATATATATATATATCATTTATTAATGAGATATTATTATTATATTATAAAAATTAATAAGCATATATTTTTTTACATTTATTAAGTTTAAATATATTCATAATACTTATTTTTACTGTATGAAATCTTAATAAAATCACATTTTATAATGTTAATTTTATTTTCATAATTTTAAATTTTAAATTGTAACTATTTTTTTTAAAAATTTATCTTAAGCCCTAATTTAATATAAATTATTAAGACCATTAAATGCTCAGTTTCATGCGGTGTTTTTCCTTTCACATAGCTTGATTATAATCTACGGCATAAAAATTGAACAGTTCTTTACTTTTGTCATTATCTTTTCATAACATTTCTTGACTTGTACCCCATTATTTTATTTGTATATTATGTGCTCAAAAGCATAACAAATTTTATATATAAATTAAAACATATATTTTTATTAATTTTATTTTTTGAAAGAGAAATTTTAATAAATATGATTTCTTTATGGAAGAAATAAAACATGATATATATAAATTTTAGATCCATAAATTTGTATTTAAATATTTCGTAATTATTATTTTAAATCGTAAATGTTAATTATGAAATTATATTTTTTTAAATAATATATTTTAAATTTCCATTTTTTCAAAATAACATTCTATCTTTTAAATAATTTCATAGTTCAAGACCCTAGCTTCCAAATCTAAACTATTGATATTGATTCATGTGAAATTATTTATAAATATATATCATATTCTATATTGTCAATAGAAAATTTTAATATTAAATCTTATTCAAAATCTTTGTAAATTCATAAATTCAAGGTAATAATGATCTCTTTTTCATTGATTTATAATGAAAATAACGATCTCTTTTTCGTTTGCAATAAGTTACTTTTTATGTTATTTAGGTGATCTTTGTGTTTTAAATTTAGATATTTTTGAGCTAAAACGATGTGGTATAACACCAATTTTATATATATTGCATGCCATTATTGATACCAACGTTTTATGTTATTTACGTGATTTACGTATTTTAAATTTAGATATTTAAAAGTAAAAATGTTGTCGTCTGATAACGAGTATATATATAAAAAGAGGAGTAAGTTATTAAAATTAATGGATTATTTTAAAAAGTTTTTTAATTTTAATATTTTAAATTATGCATGAAAAAATTATTTATAAATTATATGTTATTAGAAAGATTATATATTATTTTTTAAGAAAAATAAATAATAAATAATTTTTTTTGGTTCAATTTTTTTCTCTACATTTTTAATATGTGTTTTTTGAAAAAAATCACTCATGACACTATCATTTGAATTTGAAGAAGGTTAATCTTTAGTAGATAATTCAAGCTAATCTTTTTACAATGTTTTAATAAAATTTAAATTTCATTTTAATTTTTTTCATTGAAGAAGATGTTTTCAAGAAAAAAGTTCACAAAAAGAAGAGGCCATACTTAAATGAACATGATTATACAATTTTTGAATGGGAGAGTGGAAGATATCATAATTACTATAGAAGCATAAAGGTCAAACAAAATAGGAAATAAAAGTGATGAGGAAAGAGAGTTAGAGCAACAAAATTGAAGAAATAAAAGAAAAATACTATGGAAGTTATAAAAAACATCATCGAGATTGTTTTCATAATATTGTTTTCTCAAGAGAAATAGAAGAGAATGACGGGATTGATGATACCATGTATTATTTGAATGAAGAATTATTAAAAAAAGGGTTCTTGGAACAATAAGAACTTGGAAGTTTTGAAAGAATATATTATGGAAGAAATGATTTTCTAGTGTTAGGAATACATCATAAAGTTTGTTGATAATAGATTTTATGTATGGAGATGGTGCAAATAAATATATTTTGTGCTAGAATTATTCAAGATGATAAGATAATTTTTTTAGTATCAAATTTAATCTAAGGTCAAATAAATTGAATTATTTTGTGTCATATTTTATTAAAGGTCAAATGTTGTTTACATTCAATGTCAAAAATTTATACAAAAATTTCAAAAATCCAATTTCAAAAATCATGGAAAAATAAAAAATAATATTCTAAAAAGATTGTGTTCGCAATAATGTTTAACCCTTTTAATTTAAGATGTATTAAACTAAGGAAATTAAACTATTGATATATAAATGTTAATATGTATAAATCTAATATAAAAATGTAGTCAAATAAAATAAACTTCATAATTTATAGTAATAAGACATTCACTAAAATAAATAATTTAAGTTACGATTAAAGAGTGTCGCTTATAAAATTTATAAATCTACAACTTATCCTACATAATAAATCCAAATTTGGATATGGTAATCAACTAACATTTATTGTGATATCTCATATAAGAGAGTTTCAAATATTTTAGGAAAATAATATCACACAATAATCCTATGTAAGTCTTCTAATGCATACATTAAAATTTAATTTAGTGTTTTCAAAACCTATAACATAAATGGGATGAATTAAAATAGACAAAACATAAAAAGATCATAGTAGGCAAATGAAAGCATAAATCACTTAAGATGGAAGATGGCAAGTCAAAAAATCCTATAATTACACTAAGTTTAAATGTATAGGTAATGCAATCAAGGATTATATATTCATACCTAATACTTAGTGTAATATCTATCAATCAAATGAAATAACACAAAGTTAGAGATGCTTTCTTTTGAGCAAACTTTTCGAGTTTCAATCTCTCTCTTGATTAATAATATTTTACGAGAAGTTACTATAATTTTGTAAGGTTCACATTGATTTAAATCAACTCTGTGATAGAATATTCTAACTTGCATACAAAACTTTCCACATAATAATGAACCAAAATTACTATCAAGACAAAAATTACAATAGGTCAAGACTTGAAATAATAACTGAAAATTGATTCATATTGATTGAATTTAAATAATTACAAGCCACATATACATAAGCCTCAACTCAAAATTAGATTTGACATGCAAAAATTTGAAAAAAAAAACTAAACTCTAAAATAAAACTTCTATTTTTAATGGCTACTATTTTTTGTAAGTTTTTCATGCAAGTGCATACAGATCTAAAAACTCTTGAAATACTCTAAATACTAAAATTAGCCCATAAGATGAATTTCAACTGAATTTCACATCTTGTCATAAAAAATACAATTTTAAAAAATATACAACTGTCATTGAGCTTTCCCACCATGGTCAAATGCAGAGTGAGCCATCTATAGCTAAGCCAAATGTAATTACTAAAGGAGGTCTCAACATACCACTTCGATTCCTTCCTTCATGCTCGAGTGGAGCAGACTGAGATTTTATGGAACATAGAAGGCGGTACAACATTGCCATCATTTGAAATTAAAAAAAGTTAATTTTTGAGTAGAGAATCCAAAATTTTCTTTTATAAATTATTAATAACATTTAAATTTCATTTTGATTTTTCATATATATATATATGGGGTTGAAGAACATGTTTTTAAGAAGAAAGTTCACAAAACGAAGAGGTCATGCTTAAATTTACACGATTATACAATTTTTGAATAGAAAAGTGGAAGATATCACAATTATTATTGAACTATAAAGGTCAAATAAAATAGGAAATAAAAGTGATGAGGAAAGTGGAGAAAAATATTATAGAAGTCATAAAAAAAACTTGAGAAATGTGGTTTTGATAATATAATTTATTCAAGAGAAATGAAAGGGAATGATGAAATTGATCACACCATGTATTATTATAACAAAGAAAATAAAAAGATAAAGATTTTTCAGAACAATAAGAACATAGAAGTTTTGAAAGACTATTTTATGGAAGGAATATTTTCTAGTGTTAAAAATACATCATAAAGTCTGATAGCAATACATTTTATGTATAGAGATGACGTAAATAAATATATTTTGTGTTAGAAAGATTCAAGATGATAAGACATTGGTTTCAGTGTTAGATTTAATCTAAGGTCAAATAAATTGAATTATTTTGTGTCAGATTTTATCAAAGGTGAAAGGTTATTTTCCTTCAATGTCAAAAATTTATAGAAATTAAAAAAAAAAAAACCTATTCCAAAAGTCAAGGAAAAATAACAAACAATGTTCCAAAAATAATGGGTTCACGAGAATGTTTAACCATTTTAATTTAAAATGTATTAAACTATGAAAATTAAAATATCAATATATAAATGTTAATATGTACTAATGTAATGTGAAAAATAGTCAAATAAAATAAACTACGTAATTTACAATAATAAAATACTTGCTAAAATGAATAATTTGAGTTAGGATTTGAGAGTGTCACTTCAAATATTTAATAACTTATAACATATTAAGATAGATCTACAACTTATCCTACATAATAAATCAAATCTTGGATAAGGTAATTAACTAACATCCATTGTGATATTTTGTACAAGACAGTTCCAAATTCTATAAGAAAATAATATCATACACTAACTCTAGCTAATTCTCCTAATGCATACAATAAAATTTAATCTAGTGTTATCAAAGCTTATAACATAAAGAGTGACAAATTAAAACATCCAAAAAAAAGGATCGTTGTAAACAAAGGAGAGCTTAGATAACTTAAGTTGGAAGATGGAAAGCCAAAAAAATCGTATAATTACACTAAGTTTAAGTGTATAAGTAATGCAAGCAACTATTATACATTCATACCTATTACTTTGTGTAATATTTATCAATGAAATGAAATAAAAAAAAAGTTAGAGATACTTATTTTCTAACAAACTACTCGAGTTTCAATCTCTCCCTTAACTAATCGTGTTTTAAAAAAAGGTTTTGTGATTTTATAAGGTTCACATTGATTAAAATCAACTCAAAAATAATATATTCGTACTTGCATCCAAACCTTCCCACATAACAAACTATCTTTCTCCCAAAACGAACAATGGCTCATTCAAGTATATATTACAAATAATATAATATTTAAAGATCGAAATTAAGATGGTGAACTTTAATTGTATGTTAAAAGATAATATTTAAGAGCCAAATTTACAGAGTCTATAATTTAGAGTCCAAAATTAGAAAGGAAACATCTAAATGACTTGAAAGTGGAAATTATTTCTCTAACAAATTTTTTGAATTTAAAAAGTTAGATTTAAATATAGAATTTTATTTTAACTATTTTTAAATAAATATAAAATAATCTATTTTTTAATAAGTGTAATTATATACAACAAGTTTTTCAAAAGTAAAATGGTGATCCATCAAATTATTATAAATACTTTATATTGAGACTAATTCCTTTAAAAAGAAAATTCGGAAGAATTTTACACTTAAACAATCACTCTAATATCATACGAGTTTATTAAGTTTTTCCATTTGTCAACTTTTAGATAAACATATGCATCTAATTTTTCCTAGATAAATAAATTAAATAGATTTTTATTAAATAGTTTATATCAGCAAGCCTCTTACTGGTGTTTATTACGAAATATTATTTCTTGAAATCCAATTTATGTTCAGATCATATAAATCACAATGAGGGTACTCGCAAATCCTCTATCGATTCACCTTCAGGGTTTTTCACTTTCATATAAATTAGTACTTTGTGTATGCATCAGGAAATCAGAATAGGGCTCTTGGAAATACTGCATCTGTCATTCCTATAAAACATATTCTTCTGCAATAATTAAGTACCTCACTACGTCGCAGCCATGAAAATCAAACCTGTAGGTAAGATGTAATGTCATCCACATGTTTTACATGATATTCCTTTGACATTTATTGGCTGTGTCAAAATCGTTGTAGCAGCACAGGGACCATGCCTTGAAAATACATATATTCCAAACAGGGTATACTTTAAGAAACCCCTCCTTTAGAAAATGTGTAAAAAATTGGCGAAATGTGTAAAACACCTGACAAAAAAAATTATTTTTTGTGGCGAAAAGACTAGTTTACAAAGAAAAAATAATAATCTCCATTGGCAAGTCATTCATAGTCACTCAAACAATGTGTAAAATCTGGGCAAATTGTGTTATTTTAAAACCACAAAAAAATTATACATTGGCAAACAAAAAATAATAATCATAGTAAAATTTTAATTTTTTGGGCACTGGGAATGGGGTGGGATCAGCTTGTGGCACTTTGCGAGAGATATTTTCATACTATTCTGCCACGCATACATCCCTTCATGCAGCCTTCATACCTCCTATGATGTCTCCTTGAAATCTTGAAACCCTAAAATATGGCTAAGTTTGAAACCCTGAAACCCTGGAATCTGACTAACTCTGAAATATGATAGGATCCACCAAAACCTAGAATTTGCATTATAGCTCCTAGCGGTCCAAAACCCCTCTCAAACACCCTGAAAGTATATAAATAAAATATAATGGACATCTAGTTTCTTATACTTAAATGTTTATTTCATTTGTATACTGTTCGCTTCGGAAAAAAAAAAGGTTATTGAATGTCTCATTGCTATTTTCTTGAATTCGGATTTATACATATTACAAATGAAAGTGTGTTGGCGAAACGACCCGACTCCTCCACTTCCCATAACGTGAAACCTGACGAACATTCCACATTAAGCGCTACCTGCTCGGCTGTGTGAAAGGCGAATACTGCTAGTTAGAAACTCAAACGAAACATTTGCCTTCGCGATTACAAAGCTAAGCAATCATGAAACCCAAGAAAGCTTGGTAACCAGAAAACCATGGAACGGCATAAAAATTGCCAAAAAACACACTGACAAAATGTAAAATTCGCCAAAGTACGAATATTCGCCACTAAAATATTCGTTGATTCCAAATAAGTCGCACTTTCTATCAACTCAATTCTTAAATTTTTATAAGATTAATTTTATTTTCATATTCTTATATTTAAAATTGTGATTAAAGTTTAATTTTTTTAATTTCAAACCTTGCCTTAACATAAATTCTTAAAATTCTTAAGACCATAACATGTTCGGTTTCTTTCGGTGTTTTTTATTTCACGTAAGTTGCTTATAATCTATGGCATAAAAATTGAACAATTCTTTACTTTTGTCATTATCTTTTCATAACATTTCTTGACTTGTACTCCATTACTTTATTTTTTATTGTGCGGTCAAAGCATAATTTATTTATTTTTACTAAACATTCAAAGAAATTTTTAATGAAAAGTATTTTTAAAAAAAATATAGACAATACTCTATAGATTGTAATGTTTGTGGAAAAATGTAAATACATGATGACTTTATATATAAACTAAAAAACTTTAATTTTTTAGGAGGGAAATTTTAACATTTATGATCTTTTTACCTTTAAAGCAATGAGACGTATTATATATAAATTTTAGATCCATAAGTTTTTATTTAAATATTTTGTAATGATTATTTTAAATATTAAATATTGGTTATAAGATCATATTTTTAGAAATAATATATTTTAATGTTTCATCTTTTTTTTATTATTATTATTTTTTTAAATAGCATTCTCATTTAAATAATTTCATAGTTCAACACCTTAGCTTCCTAATCTCAAATGTTACTATTCATTTATGTGGGATTTTCTGTAAATATATATTATATTCTATATATATATATTCTATATTGTCAATAGAAAATTTTAGGATTGAATTTTATTCGAAATCTTTTTAAATTCCTAAATATTATATTTATAATGGAAATAATAATCTCTTTAAATAATGATCTCCTTTTCCATTTGCAATAATTTATATTTGTATGTTGTACTCTTCTTCATGTTATCCTTTTATGTTGTACCCTTCTTCGTAATGATATAATTCTCATGTAGTTATTTTTTAAATTAACTTGATGGTTGTGTACTTCATTGGTTTTTATTACCAAAATAATCTGACAATATTTGCATGCCATTATTGATACCAACGTTTTATGTGTTTTAAATTTATATATTTCCTTGTAGATCCATACATAATTTAAGCCATGACTCCTCTATAAAGGATTCAAATGCTGATAAGAGAAGTACCAAAGTAGTCTCACGCACATATATATGCCTCTAACATACAAATTGAAAAATGCATGATAATATAGATTTTTCAAGAGAAATAAAAGAAAATGATGGAATTGATCACACCATGTATTATTAAAATGAAGAAAAGAAAAAAAAATCTTGGGATAGTAAGAGCTTAGAAGTGTTCAAAGAATATATTATGGAAGTAAAGTTTTCTAGTGTTAATAAGATATTGTAAAGTTCATTGACACTAGATTTTATGTATAGAGATGGTGCAATTAAATATATTTTGTATTTGAATGATTTAAAATGATAAAATAATTTATTTAATGTTAGATTTAATTTAAAATTAAATAAATAAAATTGTTTTGTGTCAAATTTTATTATAAGTCAAAAATTATTTTCTTTTAATATCAAATTTATAAAAATTTAAAAGAAATACTATCTTAAAAATCACATAAAAACAACAAACAATGTTCTTAAAATAGTTGGCTCGCAAAAATATTCAATCCTTTTAATTTAAAATGTATTAAACTAAAGAAATTAAATTATTTATATATCAATGTTAGTATGTACTAATATAATGTTAAAATATAGTCAAATAAATTAAACAACATAATTCAATGCAATTAGAAACTTGCTAAAATAAATAAATAGAGCTAGAGTTAAAAGAGTGTCTTTTAAAATATTTATAAATTTAATTTTTTATATTGTTATAAATATAAAATATATGGAACATATTTAAATAGATCTACAACTTATTTTATTTAATAAATCTAAGTTTGGATAAGATAATCAACTAACATTTATTTTGATACTTTGTATAAGATAGTTTCAAATACTCTAAGAAAATAATATCATATAATAATATTAATTAAGTCTTCTAATACATAAAATGAAATCTAATTTAGTGTTATCAAAACTTATAACATAAATGGGAATGGATTTATATAGACAAAACAGAAAATAGATCTTGATAGGCAAGTGGGAGCCTAAATCACTTAAGGTGTAAGATGGCAAGCCAAAAAACTTATAATTACACTAAGTTTAGTTGTATAAGTAATGTAATCAAGGAATTATGCATTCATATTTATTACTTTATGTAATATTTATCTATCAAAATAAATAATAAAAAGTTAGAAATATTTATTTTTGAGGGAACCACTTGAGTTTCATTCTCTCCTTTGATCAATAGTGTTTTGTAATAGAATTTTATAAAATATTTTTTTAGTTTTGTAAGGATTACGTTAATTGAAATCAGCTTTACAAGTTGTTTTTGTGATTTTGTAAGGATCATATTACTTAAAATCAGAACTAAGATAAAATATTCCTACATTCATCTAAAACTTTCCACATGACAAACTATTTTTCTCCGAAAACAAACCCTAAACAATTGTTCCTTCAAATATATGTTACAAATAATATAATATTTAAAGATTGAAATTAAAACGATGACCATTAATTGCATGTTAGTAAATAATGTTTAAGAGGCCAAATTACAAACTCTCCATAATTTACTGTCCAAATTAGATAAAGGATAAATCAAAATGACTTAAAAGTGCAAACTATTTCTCAATAATCTTTTTAAATTTAGAAAGTTAGATTTAAATATAAATTTTTATTTTTAACCATGTAGAATAATCTTTTTTTAATAAATGTGATCGTATACAATTACTACTTCAAAAGCAAAGTGACGATCCATTAAGTTATTATAAATATTTCATATTAAGACTTTCTTTTTTCTTTTTTTAAAATTAAATTAGAAGAATTCACAATTAAAATATCACTCTAATATTATAAGAGTTTGTTAACGTTTTCCGTTTTTCAACTTTTACATAAACATATGTATCTAATTTTATTTAGATAAAAAAATTAAATTGATTTTTATTTTAAAAAAATAAAAATTATATATTTATATGTATATATGTAGAATAATAAAGCCGGTAGATGGTCCGAGAATCAACGATCTTACTTGCAGTTTGTATCAGCAAGCCTCTTACTGGTGTTTATTACGAGTTATTATTTCTTGAAAGCCAATCTATGTTCAGATCATATAAATTACAATGAGGGTACTCGCAAATCCTCTATCGATTCACCTTCAGGCTTTTTCCCTTCCATATAATTTAGTACTTTGTGTATCTATTAGGAAATCAGAATACGGCTCTTGGAAATACTGCATCTGTCATTCCTATAAAACATATTCTTCTGCAATAATTAAGTACCCCACTACGCTGCAGCCATGAAAACGAAACTTGTAGGTAAGATGTAATGTCATCCACATGTTTTACATGTTATTCCTCTCACATTTATTGTGTGTGTCAAAATCGCTGTAGCAGCGCAAAGACCATGCCTTGGAAATACATATATTCCAAATAAGTCGCACTTTCTATCCACGCAATTCCTAAATTTCTATAATAAATAATATTTGACATACCAAACCAGTAGAGAGTTTACCTGCAACACCATCAATGAAAAAATAGTACTACAACGAGAAGCACGCAAAAGACTTATCATGGGAAAATAAAAATGTTTTTTTAATGCAAAGAAAATGTTTAAATAAAAAAAATCTCGACTTCTAATTAGGAAATATTGCTATAAGTTTTTCTGAATCGATAAATCAATATTTTAAGTTATATTTTGTAAACTATTTTTAATCTTTTTCATTTTAATAATGATTTATAAAGTGTGATTTGAGAAGTTGAGTAAAAAATAATTACATAATTACAATAAAAAACTTTCAATCAATATTATATATAAATTAAAAAATATTATTATTTTTAATATATAATTTTTTTCATATTCTATATATATAAATGCATTCGACTATAAATATGTAAGTTTTTAAAATCTTTGTTTATATATATATATATATATATATGAAATAGCCAATTTTGACGAATTAAGATGTCAACTCTTTTTTAAAACTCAAATTACGAAAATATGATAATAAACATACATCTATATTCAGCATCATGTGATTTAAGTTATCTACCATTATATTAAGATATGACAATACATGATATTATTCAAAGAAAAAAATAATTTTAATTAACTCCATGTTTGATGGACAATGTTTTAGCAATGTTATTTAAAAAAAATAATAATAATTTAAAATAATTATAAAAAAATCCAAGGTTACATAATATTTTAGAAAAGGAAGGGAAAGAAATAAATTCATTTCTACCTTTATAGTCTAATGAATATTTTTTTACTAAATTATTTAATAGAGAATTAAAAAAATTAATTAATTGATAAAAAATAATATGAAAGTCATATTCAATATGAATAAAATATAACGAAAATTGAGATGGGTGATATATATATCTTTTAATAGTCATCATCTGTCAATTCTTTGTTTTCCTAAATGATTTACTAAATTTTTTAAAAAGGAAATACAAATTATTGGTTCATGACATGTGAGTTCAAGAAATGTAGAAAATTTTGTTTGCATCTGTCAATTCTTTGTTTTTTTGGATGATCTGTTACAATTTTATTTTTTATTTTTTATTTTTTTTTAAATTTTAAAAGCTATGAATTATGAGTCTCGAAAATGTAGAGTAATATATCTTACGGAAACTTAAGAGCCTCCAAATAACCATTACAAGTTTAATAATTTATGGAGGAAAAAATGACTGAAGTATAGTTTATCTTCTTGTTATGTTGATTAGTTTTTGTATATATTTTTTATTAAAAACATGTAAAAATATAACAATATATCAGTGAATTTTAAGAGTTTCTAAATAACTATTCCGAGCTTAATAATTTGTTGACAAAAAAAATATTTAAATATAGATTATCATTTTGATAAGTTAATTAATCATTAAAAAATTTTGATTTTTAAAAATATGTCACGATATTTACTTTTTAGATCTAGATAAATAGATTTAAAGATATAAAAAGATTTAATGTTTATGTGATAATAAAACTCAATTATTAAAATAACTTATCTTAACTAATAATAGACTTTCATTATTGAAATAACTTATTTGAGTTGATAATAACCTTTAATTTTTAAAATAATTTATTATTATCATATAAATAAATATTTTAATATATTATATAAATTTAATTTTAGTGCATAAAAAAATATAATTAATTATAATAAATGAAAGATTCATAACTAAAGATGAATATTCGTTCCAAATTTTGTCAAAAATTTATAAGTTTTATATTTTTATTTGTAAACAATGTTTTATTAAATAAACATTTAATATAATTACATAAAATTATACATTATATTTATATTTATATTTATATATATATATATATATATATATATATATATATATATATATATATATCCATTCCCATATTCATGCACCAAAAAAAAAAAAAAATACAATATTTGAATTACTTATTTCCGAAGCAATGATTTATTGATTAAAGATATTTTTAGCTTGCCGCATAAGAGTCAATATCTCTGAATCAAGTAAAATATTAACAAGAACATTTCTAGACTGGTAAGCTAGTTATCAAGTAATAAAAATGTCCATATAGCTTTCAACTTCTAAAACTTTTTCTATTAAACAATTTAAAATTGAAATTTATTTAATAAATAAAAATATTTCAAATAGAAGCTTCCCAAAAATTATAAATAAGTTGATAGGGATTTCATCCTTAAAATTTCTTTATTAAATAATTTATTATTAAAATATTTTTATTAAATAAGAATATTTCAAACTAAAACTTCTTAAAAATTATAAATAAACTCATAATACTTTCAATTCTTTAAACTATATTTATTAAAAAAATTAGCATTCCAATTCCTTAAACCATCTATATAATATATTTAATTATTCAAACTATATTTCTTAAATAATTTTGCATTTCAAATCCTTAAACTAACTCATTTAACATTGACATATATTTACTAAATAAAAATTTCTCAAGCTTAATCATTAACATTTCAATTCCTCAAGACATCTTAATTAAATAATTTAACATTGAAATTTTCTACTAAATAAAACCTCAAACCCAAGTTTCCTATAATTTTGGAAGAGTCAATATATATTAATTAAATCAATGTTTTTTGTGATCATTTTAATAACTTTCCTAAAATAAATTCCTATCTTATAATTTCTTTATAAATCACTTTAAAACATAAAATAATTTTAAACTGATAAATTAGTACAAAGTGTATGAATGATTTGATTAAATATACACAATTCATTTTGGATAAGCATTTTGTTTTTATCATCATTATTAAAAAATTAATATTATTAGTACTTATTAGGTATTATTGTTTTCATCTCGATGTATTATTTTATTTTGAAAAATGTTTTTAACAGATCAATAGAAATTCATTCACAACCAAAAAAATATATAAATATTTCATAATGTTTGAATTAAATCTTTAAATAATTTACTATTTTACTAATATTTTTTAAATTATGATTAATCTCTCTAAACGATGTCCAATTAAAAACTTTTATTTAATTTAAATTTTAAGGAATTACAATTTTATTATGTGTCATAAAATCAAATTTATATCATGTTAAAGATGGTTGTAACTTACAATGTTATTTTTTCTGCATAATGTGAATAATAAGAATAAATGACACATTTGGATTTTGGCTGCATATGATATTTGATATAAATTAAAGTAATCAAACCTTGTGAGATATGAAATCATAGTACTGTAAACACTAATTCTAAATTATATAATACCTCAGTCTTGTACACTTTCCAAATACATATAATAAATATACCTTCAACTTCTATATATTTTATCATGTCAAAAGGCTCACATACACTATCTCTTTATGCTTAATTGTTTATCTTCTAGCATAACGTATATATTCTAATGACTCAGACCTGCTATCTTCCTCAAAATGTTGGAAACCTACTTATCTTCCATCTCTACAAGTTCTAAAATTTCATTTTTTTATATCTATCTAAACACTTTTGACTCAGTCAGATTTTTACGTCAACATAAATGTCGTACCCTAGTGCAAGTTTTATGTGCCCTAAAGTCATCCCATTTTCAAATTAAATATATTCTTATGGTCAGCATAAGCAATTTAATATGATATATTATCTAAAGGAATTGGTATAAATATAAGTTCTACCCTCACTAATTGCTAACCTAGAAACTTCTTATCTACTCACAAGAAAACTTACAAAAATAATTCTATGAATCACTCAAGTGAGAAAGGCTTCCCTATTTTATCAGATTTGCATATCAGTCATAATAAAAACACATACATTTTTGAAATACTAAAAAAGTAACCTAAGAGGTATATTTTTCAAGTTACAAGCTAGGTCACTGTTGTACTTTATTATCACACATTTTGTGAGTCACACACAAGCCAACATGTAGTAGAGAACTATAGAAGTCTAAGGCCCTTTTCATAGTATTAGATATGTAGGCAACACTCACTAACATAGGGGTATGATGTTATACATCAAGTGCCTAATAACCCATTTTACCCATAACTAATATGAATATGAATAATTAGAATTTTAATATTGGTTAAGGAGTGATAGTTTATGACCCAGATCTAAATGCACTAAAGTGAAGGAAACATATTAATGAATTCAAAAATTATAAATAAAATAAAATTACCAATAGGCGAAGATCTGAAATAATAACTCAGAATTGATTCGTATTGAATGACTTAAAATAATTACAAACCCAAACCATGCTTAAATAAGTCTTAACATAGAAATTAGAGTTTACATACAAAATTTGAAAAAAACTAAAAATCTAAAAAAACAACTATTTTTAACAGCCATTATTTATAGTGAGTTTCGCATGCAAGCATGCAAAACTCTAAAAAATTCTTAACATATCCTAAATTATAAAATTACCTAATGAGAATAAATTCAACTGAAGTTGACATTCAATTCTAAAAATATACAATTTTTAATAATTAAAAATTATTAAAAAAACCATTAAATGTTATTTTTTAGCCCTTAAATGATCATTATTGGGCTCCAAAAAATATATAAATCAAATCTAATGGGATAGAGTGACTTAGGTAAGAATTAAACATTTTGATATGATTGTTTTGGCATGTGGAAGAGCTCAAATGGAGTTATGGGTCAAAAGTTATAGCCTCCAAAAGGTTGGCCTATTTTTTCCGCATCACATATAACCTGATAGCATATAAGTACTTGTATATAATTTTAATATATGTTTCATAATGAACACACACATCCAAATTGGGTGGTGGTGTCAATGCAACTATCATAGGTTACCACAAGTTTTTGCAACTATAGAGGCACAATTTCTATAATCAAGAGATTATTCTATAATCCATATCTAGTTCACTTTCTTACTATTCTAGATCTAGATCAACATTAGTATCAAAACTAAATAATTATTTTTTGTTTATTCTCATTACAATATCTAACATAGTTTTACTTTTTATTTATAACATTTTAATATAATAAATAAAATATATGTTCTATCTATATTTCACAAAAAAATGGTCTACTGTAGAGATAGCTTACCATCCTTTTGATCTAGGCTTTATCTTCCCCCTTTAACCCTAGATTACAATTATCTATATTTTTGAGTTAAACATTTATTGAACCCCACATTTCATCCTTAAAAACCAAGATTTAGATATAGGGTTTCCTGATTCTCTGTTTATAATATTTTATTTCTTATTTAACAAGATTTTATAAGTTTAAAACTCTCTTTTTCTATCAATATGATCAAGATAGATCCATGTATAGTTCATTTTATGTTATAATTTGTAATTATTGAAATAATTTTATATTTTACTCTGCTAATCAAAGGTATCATCCATAAAAATAAGCAAATATGTCAATATAATGGTGGGGTAGGGGTTTAAATAAAAAACAATACATAGTCTCTCTTCAAAATCCATTTTGCCATACCATAGAGCCAATATCCAGATGTCAATGTGCATGCTCTTGATCAATTTTTTCCACTATATCTTATTCGAGTGAAAATAACCATCGTACACACAGTATTCACCTATGACATATATAAGATTATGCAGTCTATGCTATCACTCGATTCAAATTTGAAGGTGTTCATCCTAAACCACAACCTATTAATATACAACAAATGCCTCTTAAGCCAAAACTTGTAATAAAATCTAAGGGATATGACTTTGTTGACCAATTGAGCACCACACATGCTAATATTTGCAATTGAAGTTAGAATCAAACTTTTTGATATGATCATTTTGTCATGTGGAAGAGCTCAAACAGAGATATGCGTCCAGATTTATGGCCTCAAAAAGGTTAGCCTATTTTTCCTAGATCATTCTCTTCTGGTTGAAAACAACTTAGCTCCTGCATGTTGGCCTGATTATACTATGGCCATTTATCTTCATCAATCTTCTTTAGCTCCCATTCTATAATCCAAGTGTTTTCTTATTATTTTAATCCTTCTCTTTGTACCAAATACCTGCTATAATTCCTTTGCCTTGTGCTCATTGTTTTCATATCCAAAACTTGCACTATTTTTCCTTTCTTCTTCTTTATAAATTGTTGCTCCCAATTTACTTCATCTTTGTCATATCCACCATCTTTTCCATGGAATTCATATAAATTTCAAAGATTAAATACTAGAGATATATCAAAAATTTGTGATAAACTCACCTCATATGCATTATCATTGATTTTATTCACAGTTTTACATGGCCCAATTTTCTAATACTTCAACTTATTATATGTGCCTTTTGGAAATCTCTCTTTCCTCAAATAAACAAATGCCAACTCTCCTTATTCAAATACCTTGGATATTCTTCTAGCATACACTACTTCTTTATATTCCTCATTACTTTTTTGTAACTTTATTCTTACTCCTTGAAATTGTTTCATATTCCCCACAAATACTTTTGCATCATCAGTAATTTGATCTACAATTGGAAATTATACCAAATCTAAAATACCCATAGGTTTTCTTCTATAAATAATTTGAAAATGTGACTTTCCTATTGATCTATTCATTGAGATATTATATGCAAACTCAACTTTTTGCAAAGCTAAGTCTCATTGCTTTGGCTTCTCTCCCACTCTACATCTCAATAAATTTTCCAAGCTCCTATTCACAACTTCTATCTATCCATCTATTTGTGGGTGATATGCACTACTGAATTATAACTTAGTACCCATCTCCTTCCATAAAATCCTTCCAAAATGAATTAGAAATTTTGTGTCCCTATTTGAATTAATAGTTTTTGGAACACTATGTAATCTCATTATATCTATAAATAATAATTTTGCAACTTTAGTGGTATCATTAGTTTTCTTACATGTAATGAAATGAACTATTTTAGAATTTTTTTTTACTACAACAAAAAAAATCATTACCTCTCTGTGTATTTGGTAATCCCAACACAAAATCCATACTCAAATTTGTCCATGGCCCTCTTGGAACTGGTAATGAAATGTAAAGTTCAATATTTTTTCCATGCCCTCTAGCCACCTGACATATTTTGCATCTTCAAACATATCTTGTCATATCTCTCTTCATTTCTGTCCAAAAATACTTTTTTTCCACCTAATCGAATGTCTTCATCTTACCGAAATGTCAAACCAAACCACCACTATGTAATTATCTTATTTGTGCATTCTAGTAGAGACCCAACTAGAATGCACAATTATTTTCCTTTGAATAGATAACCTTCTTGCATAATATAGTCATCATGAATAGAATTTATGCCACTTGTTAATGGATTCTTACAATTCTCAACTACCTTTCCAAAATATGGATCAATATCGTATAATTATTTAATATCTTCAAATCCAACTATTTGACTCGCCATAGTAGTTAATAATGCTACCCTCTTGCTTAATGCATCAGCTACTTGATTATGTTTTCTTGATTTATGCTTCAACACAAAAGTATACCCCTTCAAGAATGAAATTCACTTTTCAATCCTAATATTCAACTTATTTTTTGTATTCACATGCTTCAAAGCCTCATGATTTGTAAATAGTATAAACTCCTTAGGCACTATGTAATGCTTCCAATGTCTTAGTGCTTGTACAATTGCATAAAGTTTAACATCATAAGGAGAATACTTTGTTCTTAGCTCATTCAATTTTTCACTAAAATATGTTATTGATTTTCCTTCTTGACTTAACACAACACTAATTCCCACAAATAAAGCATCGTAATCAACCTCAAAAACATTTTTCAAATCTGATAATGCTAAAATTGGCCTTTTTATAATCTTATTATTCAAGAATTCAAAAGTTTCTATGGTTGTTCTACTCCATGAAAATCCCTTAACTCTCATTCAATATGTTATTGGTGCCAAAATACTACTAAAATTTTTAATATTTTATTTTAGAAAAGTTTCTAAACCATAACAATTTATTACCTCTATAATGCCTTTTAGAATAGTCCACTCAACAATCACCTTTATCTTTTATTGATCCATTTTCACGCCATCTTATGAAATTAAAAATCCTAAAAATACCTAATTATTCTATATAAACCTACACTTCTTCAAATTTGCATACAACTTCTCCTTTCTTAACAAATACATTACCATTCCCAAATGTTGTAAGTATTCTTCGTTAGTCTTACTGAATACCAATATATCATCAAAATAAAGAACCACAAACTTATCAATATATTCTCATAGAACTATATTAATCACCCTAATAAATGTGCTAGGTGCATTAGATAATCTGAATGACATCACCATCCACTCATATAGGCCATCCCTAGTCTTGAATGCAAGTTTTCACTCATTTCCTTCATGAATTTGATTCTGATAATAACCACTCCTTAGATTAGTCTCAGTAAAATATTTTAATCTTGAAATCACATCCATCATATCATCTAAATGAGGTATAATAAACATATACTTTAATTTTAATTTTGTTAATTGCTTTACTATCCATAGACATTCTTCATCCTCCATCTTTATTTGGAGTTAAAAATGATGGTGTTGAACATGGACTCATACTCTCCCTTATCACCTTATTTTGTATCAATTCAGTAACCTATTTATTTAATTTTGCATGTTCTATTGGACTCATCATAAAAGCTACTTGATTGGGTAGATTTGATCCTAAAATCAAATCAATGTGATTTTGTATATCTCTCTTCTATGGTAAACCATCAGGAAACTCATCAAGCATAACATCTATATATTATTTCAACACTCTTAACGCTTTTGTTAGTAATGACACCATTTTTGTTTCTTCATTATTTTCAATTAATACATAATATCAACCTGCTACCTTCATATCATGCATAAATTCTATAGTAGAGAGCATGCTTTCTATCTTCTCTTCCTCTTTAAGAGGTAATGAAACTACCTTTGTATCACCTTTCCAAAAAATGTACATGTTCTTTACTCCATCATGAACTACTTTCCTATAAAATTTTCATGGTCTTCCCAATAACATATGACATGTATCCATCTGAATAACATCACACCAGATTTCATCATTATAACTCTTTGCTATAGAAAACTTGATTAAGCACCTATTATCTACTTTAACTTCATTCCCTTTCTTAAACAATGAAATATGATAAGGATTAGGATGCTTTTCAAATTAAAAATTTAGTTTCTCTATCATTTCTTTAAAAATCATATTCTCACAACTACCACCATCTATAATTACTTTGTATACCTTTCCAGTTGAAGTACATCTTATTCAAAAGGTATTTGATTATAGCCATGCATCACCACCTTCTTTATTCTGCACTTTTTTCTTCCCTAAAGTGATCATGATTCTTATCATCGTGAGATTCTCTCCAACATCTACTAGTGCAACTTTAGTATTCTGCTCTTCTATTTTAGCCTCAACTAGATTTACTCTTGGGTGATCTTATTGGCTCCTCTCTTGATCTTGATAGTTTGGACACTCAAATGCTCTCTTCCCTTCTTATCCACATCTACTATGGATATAATATCTACTTTGATTTGGAAACCATCCTATATCACCATTATAACCTTATCCTCTCTAAAATCCTCATCATCTTGCCTTTATGTACTATGCAATGATTAAAATCTATTTGAATTATACCCACATCTAGTGGTATTAAACCCACCTCATCGTATATTTTTATGGGATCTACCTCTTCTTGGACCAAGAGATGTTCTTCTAAAATTTTGTCTAGTTTAGTTTTCTTCTACCTTCAAAGGTAATTGATAAGCATCCTTCATGTAAAGTATTTTATGCATGATTAATTCATCTTGAATAGAAAATTTCAAATCATTTACATACATTGAATCCATTTTATCATATTTTTTATCATGTTCCACTCATATTGAATGCTTATAAAATTCATTTGCATACTCTTGTATACTATATTTTATTGCCTCAAATTCTGAATTCTTCTATATAGGGTTTATGCATAATCTATAAGAAGAAATTACAATATCATATTCTTCTCCATCTTTTTCCATGAATTAATCTTATCTTTACCTTTTATCTATCTCTCTTTCTATAGGTTATCCCACCAAATCATTGCATTACCTTTCAGTTTCATACATGCAAACTTTACCTTCTTGTCTTCTCTCATAGTTTTCCACTTGAAGAACTTCTCCTTGTTATTCATCCAATATATCAACTCCTATGATTTTAAAATAGCTCTATAATCAATATTATCAATCTTGGTTCCTTGTTTCTTTCTTCTAAAGCCTAAAACATCCTCTCTTCCATAGATAGTGGTTGATCTTGTTTGTCTTCTTCTTGTTGAACTTTTTCTTCACAATCTATGTCTTCCTCATCACCACCTTGTTTTCTCTACTGATTGGTAATAATTTATGTCAATTTTTGAACTTGCCTCTATATTTTTTGTATAGTGTACTTCATTTTCTCAGCACCTCCTTGTCCTCTCGCCATTATTTACTCTTTCAAGATTTAAACTTGCTCTGATAGTAGATAATAAAACTAAAAACTATCAAGATAATAAAATTACCAATAGGCCAAGATCTTAAATAATAACTAAGAATTGATTCATATTAAATGACTTGAAATAACTAAAAAATGAAACCATTCTTAAATAAGACTCAACTCAAAACATAGAGTTTACATGCAATTTTTTTTTTTTTTTTTAAAGTCTATTTTTAAGAACCACTATTTATAGTAGGTTTTGCATACAAGTGCATGTAGCTCTAAATTTTTTCCTAAATATCCTAAATATTAAAATTAGCCTAGGGATGAAATTCAACTAATGTCAATGTCTAGTTCTAAAAATATACAGTTTCTAGAAATAGAAAATTCTCAAAAAAATCATTAAACATTAATTTTTGACCCTCAAATGATCACATTTGGTCTCCTAAAAATATCAAAATCAAATCTTAAGGGATAGATCACTTTACGTAAGAATCAAAATTTTTGATATGTTTTTTTTAGCACGTGGAAGAGCTCAAATGGAGTTACAAGTCAGAATTTATGGCCTCCAAAAGCTTGGCCTATTTTTTTTGCATCACATATACCCTGATAGCATATAAGTGCTTGCATCTAATTTTAGCATATATTTCATAATAGACACATACATACAAATTAGGAAGTGGTGTTGATGTAATTTTCATAGGTTGACACAAGTGCTTGAAACTATAGAGGCACAATTTCTATATTCATGTGATTATTCTAGAATCCATATCTAGTTCACTCTTTTACTATTCTAGATCTAGATCAACATTAGTATCAAACCTAGATAATTATCTTCTATTTATTCTCATTGCAATATCTAACATAGTTTTACATTTCATTTATAACATCTTAGTATAATAAATAGAATATATGTTATATCTAAGTTTCACAAACAATTAGCTTGCTTTAAAGATATTTTATCATCCTTGTGTCCTAGGCTATTGCTTCCCCCTTTAACCCTAGATTGCAATTATCTATATTTTTGGGTTAAACATTTAGTGAACTTGACCTTTCATCCTTAAAACATTAGATTTTGACGTAGACATTCCTGATTCTCTATTTATAATTTTTGATTTTTAATTTAAAAAAAGTTTACATGTTTAAAATTAGATATCTTTTTCTATCAATATGATCAATATAGATCCATGTACAATTCATTTTATGTTACAATTTATAATTATTGAAATAATTTTACATTTTACTATGCTAATTCAAGGTATCACCCACAAAAATAAGTAAATATGTCAATTTATTGTGGGGGAGGGGGTAGGGGTTTAAATAAGAAACAATACTTAGTCTCTCATTAAAATTCATTTTTCCATACTATAGAGCCAATATCTAGATGCCAATGTTCGTGATTTTGATCAAATTTTCCACTAATATCTTATTCAAGTGAAAAAAACCGTCATACATATATTATTCACCCATGGTATATATTAGATTATGTAGTCCATGTTTTCACTACCTGCAATGTAAAGATGTTCATCATAACCTACCACCTATTAATATACAACAAATGCCTCTTAAGCCAAAGCTTGTGATCAAATATAAGAGATATAATGTTGTCTAGCAATTGAGAGCCATACATGCTAATATTTACATCCTTAAACTTCTAAAACAATCGACTATCTATAAGGATATCCTATATGAAGAATTGCATGAAACATGAGTTGTGAGTTAAAACGAGGCAACATACTTTTTAGATATCATGCAAGATTTCAAAACTAATGAAAAATTAATCACCTTTAATCAAACATAATTACCATATAAATATGTTATTGTCAAGAGTTTATTTTGTTCATACAAGTAATTATGCATAATAAGTGTATCAAAAGGGTGTTTGTTGATTGTGTGTCGGGATTGAACATTTGTAGTATAAATTTCCTAGTCCCTATGTATATTATCACTAACCATATGAAAAATTCAGTGATACATATCAAGGGATTTGAAAATTCACATAGCTCCCTGATTGACCAAATAGAAATTGTATATATATATATATATATATATATATAAAAAGATAAATCCGGTAGATGGTCCCAGAATAAACGATCTTACTTGCAGTTTGTATCAGCAAGCCTCTTACTGGTGTTTATTACGAGTTATTATTTCTTGAAAGCCAATCTATGTTCAGATCATATAAATAACAATGGGGGTACTGGCAAATCCTTTATCGATTCACCTTCAGGCTTTTTCACTTCCATACAATTTAGTACTTTGTGTATCTATTAGGAAATCAGAATAGCGCTCTTGGAAATACTGCATCTGTCATTCCTATAAAACATATTCTTCTGCAATAATTAAGTACCCCACTACGTTCCAGCCATGAAAACGAAACTTGTAGGTAAGATGTAATGTCATCCACATGTTTTACATGTTATTCCTCTCACATTTATTGTGTGTGTCAAAATCGCTGTAGCAGCGCAAGGACCATGCCTTGGAAATACATATATTCCAAATAAGTCGCACTTTCTATCCACGCAATTCCTAAATTTCTATAATAAATAATATTTGACATACCAAACCAGTAGAGAGTTTACCTGCAACATCATCAATGAAAAAATAGTACTACAACGAGAAGCACGCAAAAGACTTATGGGGAAAAAAAAAAAATGTTTTTTTAATGCAAATAAAATATTTAATTAAAAAAAATCTCGACTTCTAATTAGGAAATATTGCTATAAGTTTTTTTAAATCCACATTTCGGATAAATCAATATTTTAAGTTACATTTCGTAAACTATTTTTAATCTTTTTCATTTTAATAATGACTTATAATGATTTGAAAAGTTGATTCAAAAATAATTACACAATTACAATAAAAAAATTTCAATCAATATTATATATAAATTAAGAATATTATTATTATTAATATAAAATTTTATTCATATTTTATATATATAAATGCATTCCACTATAAATATGTAAGATTTTAAAATCTTTCTTTATATTTAAAAATTTAAAAATATATATATGAAATACCCAATTTTGATGATTTAAGATGTCAACTCTTTAAAACTCAAATTACGCAGTCAAAATAAACATACATCTATATTCAGCATCATGTGATTTAATTTATCAACCATTATATGAAGATATGATAATACATGATATTATTCAAAAAATAATTATAACATTCTTAATTAACTCCGTGTTTGATGAACAATGCTTTGGCAATGTTATTCAAAAAAATTCTAATAATTTTAAATAATTAAAAAAATCCAAGGCTACATAATATTTTAGAGAAGGAAGGGAAAGAAATAAATTCATTTCTACCTTTATAGTCTAATTAAAAAAATATATAATCTTTCCTGATCTCAACATTTTCATTTGGTATTTTAATATGTAGTTAGGACTTGCCAATTAAATCATACCAAGAATTTGAATTTGAATAAGACCGTTGCTTCACTTAATTCTCAATTAAATGATACCAAGATTTTTTCCCTCGTATAGAATCTACCGAGACATCACATAATTGAAGCATCACATAATTGAAGTATCACTTAATTGATGGGAATACTAATTCTAAGAGTGGAGGTGGAAGCTATTCTTGAAAAAATTAAAGATTAATAATTTTTTTATATAAAAAATGTTTTTAAATGGAATAAAATATAAATATGATAAATGAATTGTAAAGAATATATATATATATATATATATATAAAATAAATTTTGGTGAATATTTTTTATTAAATTATTTAATGGAGAATTAAAAAATTTAAAAAAATTAATTAATCGATAAAAAATAATATGAAAGTCATCTTCAATATAAATAAAATATAATGAAAATTGAGATGGGTCATACATATCTCTTTGATTAGTTTTTCTATATTTTGGTTATTAAAAATATGTAAAAATATAACAATATATCAATGAACTTTAGGAGTTTTCAAATAACTATTTGGAGCTTAATAATTTGTTCACGAAAAAAATATTTAAATATAGATTATCATCTTGATAAGTTAATTGATCTTTATAAATTTTGATTTGAAAAAAATATGTCAGAATATTTACTTTGTAGATCTAGATAAATAGATTTAAAGATATTAAAAAAAAGAACATTTAAATGATAATAAACATTTAATTTAATTACCTAAAATTATATATAATAATATAAATGAAAAAAAAATCATGATTAAGAATATCCATTCCCAGATTCATACAAGAAAAATTACAATCTTTGTATTCCTTATTTCTGAAGCAATGATGTATTGAATATAGTTTTAGCTTGCAACATAAGAGTCAATATCTATGATTCAAGTAAAATATTAACAAGAACATTTCTAGACTGGAAAGCTAGCTATCAAGTAATTAAAAAGTCCATATTGCTTTCAACTTCTAAAACTTTTTTTATTAAATAATTTAAAATTGAAACATATTTAATAAATAAAAACATTTCAAACGTAACCTTCCCAAAAATTATAAATAAGTTCATAGTGTTTTCAATTCCTTAAAATATCTTTAGTAAATAATTTATTATTAAAATATGTTTATTAAATAAGAATATTTCAAATTAAAACTTCTTAAAAATTATAAATAAGCTCATAATAATTTCATTTCTTTAAACTATAATTATTAAATAATTTATCATGCCAATTCCTTAAACCATCTACATAATACTTTTAATTCTTTAAACTATATTTCTTAAATAATTTTGCATTCCAAATCCTTAAACTATCTCATTTAACATTGAGATATATTTACTAAATAAAAATTTCTCAAACCTAATCATTAACAATTCAATTCTTTAAGACATCTTTATTAAATAATTTAACATTGAGATATTTCTACTAAATAAAATCTCAAACTCAAGCTTCCCTATAATTTTCGAAAAGTCATTATGTATTACTTAAATCAATGTTAGTTGTGATCATTTCAATAACCTTCCTAAAATAAATTCCATTCTTATCATTTCTTTATAAATAAATTTAAAACTTAAAATAATTTTAAATTTATAAATTAATGTAAAGTGAACTAATGATTTGATTAAATCTAATCAATTGATTTTGGATAAGCATTTTCTCTTTATCATTATTATTAAAAAATCAATATTATTAGTACTCAGGAGGTATTATTGTTTTCATCTTGATGTATTATTTTTTTTTGAAAAATGTTTCTAACCAATCAATAGAAATTCATTCACAACCAAAAAGTAAATAAATATTGCATAATGTTTAAATGAAATTTATGAATAATATAATATTTTACTAATATTTTGTAAACTATGATTAATCTCTCTAAACTATATCCAATTAAAAACTATTATTTAATTTACATTTGTAAGAATTACAATTTTATTAAGTCTTATAAAATTAAATTAATATCATGTTAAAGATGGTTGTAACTTATAGTGTTATTTTTTTTCCATAATGTGAATAATATGAATAAATGACACATTTGGATTTTGGCTGCATATGATACTTGATAGATAGTAAAGTGATCAAACCTTGTGAGACATGCAATCATGGTACTGTAGACACTAATTTTGAATTATATAATACCTCAATTTTGTACACATAGCAAATACATATAATAAATATACCTTCAACTTCTAGATTTTTTATCATCTCAAAAAGTTCACATACACTATCTCTTTGTGCTTAATTGTTTATCTTTTAGTCTAACGTATACATTCTAATCAGTCAAACATGCTATCTTTCCCAAAATGTTGTAAACCTACTTATCTTCCATCTCTACAAGTTCTAAACTTTCACTTTTTTATAACTATCCAAACACTTTTTTTTAGTCGTATGTTTACGTCAACACAAATGTCCCACCCTAGTTACAAGCTAGGTCATTGTTTTACTTTATTATCACACATTTTGTGTGTTACACACAAGCCAACATGTAGCAGAGAACTATAGAATTCTAAGGCTCTCTTCATAGTATTAGATATGTAGGCAATGCTTAGTAACATAGGGGTCTTTAGTTAAGTTATAGATCATATGCCTAATAACCCATTTTCTCCATAAATAATATGAAGATGAATAACTAAGATTTTGATATTGTTTAAGGAGTGATAGTTTATGAACCTTATCTAAATGCACTAAAGTAAAGGAAACATATTAATGAATCTGAAATCTATCAAGAAAATAAAATTATCAATAGGTCAAGATCTAAAAAAATAACTCAGAATTAATTCGTATTAAATGAATTGAAATATTTATAAACCCAAACCCTGCTTAAATAAGTCTTAACTTAGAAATTAGAGTTTACATTCAAAATTTGAGAAAAACTAAAAATCTAAAACAACAACTATTTTAATAGCCGTTATTTATAGTAAATTTTACATGCAAGCATGCACAACTCTAAAATTTTTCTAAATATCCTAAATTTCAAAATTATCTTATGAGAAGAAATTCAACCAAATTTGACGTTAAGTTCTAAAAATATACAATTTCTAAAAATAAAAAACCTGTTAAAAAATCATTAAACATTATTTTTGAGCCATCAAATTATCATTATTGGGCTCTTAAAAATATTGAAGTAAAATCTAAGAGGATAGAGTGACTTAGGGAAGATCTAAACTTTTTGATATGATTATTTTGTCACGTGGAAGAGCGCAAAAAGAGTTATGGGTCAAAATTTATGGCCTCTAAAAGGTTGGCCTATTTTTTCTACATCACATATAAATCAATAGCATATAAGTGCTTGCATATAATTTTAGCATATATTTCATACCAAACACACATATACAAATTTGGTAGTGGTGTTGATGCAAATGTCATAGGTTAACACAAGTGTTTGCAACTATAGAGGCACAATTTCTATAATCAGGGGATTATTCTATAATCCATATCTAGTACACTTTCTTGCTATTCTAGATCTAAATCAACATTAGCATCAAACCTAAATAATTATTTTTTGTTTATTCTCATTGAAATATCTAACATAGTTTTACTTTTCATTTATAACATTTTAATATAATAAATACAACATATGTTCTATCTAAGTTTCACAAAAAAATGGTCTACTATAGAGATAGTTTACCATCCTTCTGATCTAGGCTATCTCTTACCCCTTTAACCCTAGATACAATTATTTATATTTTTAGGTTAAAATTTTAGTGAACCTCACCTTTCATCGTTAAAACCCTAGATTTAGATATAGGGTTTCATGATTCTCTATTTATAATTTTCTATTTCTAATTTAACAAAATTTTATAAGTTTAAAATTATCTCTTTTTCTATCAATATGATCAAGCTAGATCCATGTATAGTTAATTTTATGTTACAATTTGTAATTATTGAAATAATTTTATATTTTACTCTGCTAATCCGAGTTATCATCCACAAAAATAAGTAAATATGTCAATATAATGGTGGGTTGGGGGTTTGAATTAAAAAAAATACTTAGTCTCTCTTCAAAATACATTTTTACATACTATAGAGCCAATATCTAGATGCCAATGTGCATGCTCTTGATAAATCTTTCCACTATATCTTATTCAAGTGAAAACAACCATTGTACACCCATTATTCACCTATGACATATATAAGATTATGCAGTCCATGCTATCACTAGATGCAAATGTAAATGTGTTCATCCTAACACACAACCTATTAATATATAACAAATGCCTCTTAAGCCAAAGCTTATAATCAAATATAAGGGATATGATCATTTTGGTATGTGGAAGAGCTCAAATGGAGTTATGGGTCAAAATTTATTTCCTCCAAAAAGTTGGCCTATTTTCTTACATCATTCTCTTCTGGTTGAAAATAACTCAGCACCTGCATGTTGGCCTGATTATACTACTACCATTTAGCTTCATCAATCTTCTTCAGCTCCCATTCTATAATCCATGTGTTACCTTTTTATTGTAATCATTCCCTCTCAAAAAATACTTGTTATAATTCCCTTGCCTTGTGGTCATTGTCTTCATATCCAAAACTTGCACCATTTTTTCTTTCTTCTACTTTAGAACCTTTTGCTTCGAATTTACTTCTTCATCTTTGTCTTCTTCACCATTTTATCCATGGAACCCATATAAATTTGAAAGATTATATACTAGAGATATATCAAAATATTGTGGTAAACTCACCTCATTTGCAATATCATTCATTTTCTTCACAATTTTGTATAGCCCAAATTTCTTGTACTTCAACTTATTGTATGTACCTTTTGGAAATCTCTCTTTCCTCAATTAAATGATTACCAAATCTCCTTCTTCAAATAACTTGGGTATTCTTCTAACATCCACTACTTAGTTATATTTATCATTAATTTTTTGTAACTATTTTATTACTCCTTGAAATTTTTGCATATTCCCCACAAATGCTTTTGCATCATCACTAATTCAATCTACAATTGGTAATTATAGAAAATCTAAAATACCAATAAGTTTTCTTCTATAAATAATTTAAAAAGGTTACTTTCCTATTGATATATTCATTGAGATATTATATGAAATTTCAACTTGTGGCAAAGCCAAGTTTCATTGCTTTGGCTTCTCTCCCACTATGCATCTCAATAAATTTTCCAAGCTCCTATTCAAAACTTATATCTATCCATCTATTTTTGGTGATATGCACTACTGAATTATAATTTAGTACCCATCTCCTTCCATAAAATTCTCCAAAAATGAATTAGAAATTTCATGTCCTTATTTGAAGTAATATTTTTTAGAACAATATGAAATCTCAAAATATCTATAAAAAATAATTATGCAACTCTAGTGGCATCATTTATTTTATTACATGCAATGAAATGAACTATTTTAAAACATTTGTCTACAATAACTAAAATTGAATAATTACTTCTCTGTGTATTTCGCAATCCCAACACAAAATCCATACACAAATTTGTGAATGGCCCTGTTAGAACTAGTAATGGAATGTAAAGTCTAGTAATTTTTTCATGTCCTCTAGCCACCTGACATATTTTGCATCTTGAAACATATAGTCTTGTAGAGACCCAACTGGAATGCATAATTAATTCCCTTCAAAGAGATAACCTTCTTGCACAATATAATCATCATGAATAGCATTTGTCCCACTTGTTAATGGATTCTTACACTTCTCAACTACCTTGAAAAAATATGGTTCAATATCATATAATTATTTAATAGCTTCAAATCCAATTATTTTACTCACCATAGTAGTTAATAATGCTACCCTCTTGCTTAATGAATTAGCTACTTGATTATATTTTCTTGATTTATGATTCAACACAAAAACATACCCTTTCAACAAGTAAACCCACTTTCCATGCCTACTATTCAACTTCTTTTGTGTATTCACATACTTCAAAGCCTCATGATTTGTATATAGTATAAACTCCTTAGGCACCAAGTAATACCTCCAATGTCTTAATGCTTGTACAATTACATAAACTTTAACATCATAAGTAGAATACTTTGTTCTTAGTTCATTCAATTTCTCACTAAAATATGTTATTGGCTTTCCTTCTTGACTTAGCACAAAACCAATTCCCACAAATAGAGCATCATAATCAACTAAAAACACTTTTTTCAAATATGATAATGCTAAAATTGACCTTTTTATAATCTTCTTCTTCAAAAATTCAAAAAATTCTATGGTTGTTCTACTCCATGCAAATTCCTTCCTTCTCATGCAATATGTTATTGGTGCCATAATACTACTAAAATTTTTAATAATATTTTTTTTTTAATGATGCTAAATTATAGAAATTTATTACCTCTTTAATGCTTTTTAGAATAGGCCACTCAATAATCACCTTTATCTTTTCTTCATCCATTTTTACACCATCTACTGAAACTACAAATCCCAAAAATACCAAATTATTATGCATAAACCTACACTTCTTCAAATTTGCATACAACTTCTCCTTTCTTAACAAATCCATTACCATTCACAAATTTTTTAAGTGTTCTTCCTTAGTCTTATTGAATATCAATATATCATCAAAATAAATAACCACAAACTTATCAATATATTCTCCTAGCATTGTATTTGTCACCCTTATAAATGTCCTAGGTGAATTATATAATCTTAATGACATCACCATCCACTCATATAAGCCATCCCTAGTCTTGAATGCAATTTTTCACTCATCTCCTTCGTGAATTTGATTCTGATAATAACCACTTAGATTAGTCATGATAAAATATTTTGCTCTTGCAATCACATCCATCATATCATCTAAATGAGGTGTAGGAAACCTATACTTTATTTTTAATTTTGTTAATTGCTCTACTATCCATAGATATTCTTCATCCTCCATATTTATTTGGAGTTAGGAAGGCTGGTATTGCACATAGACACATACTCTCCCTTATCACCTTCTTTTTTAGCAATTTAGTAACCTATTTATTTAATTTCATGTGTTTAGTTAGACTTATCCTAAAATCTACTTGATTGGGTAGAGTTGATCCTACAATCAAATCAATGAGATGTTTTATATCTCTCTTTAGTGATAAACCATCTGGTAACTCATTGGGCATAACATCTGCATATTCTTTCAACACTCTTAATGCTTTCTTTAGTATTAGAACCATTTTTGTTTCATCACTATTTTATACTAATACATAATATCAACCTGCTACCTTCATATCTTGCATAAATATTTTAGTAGAGAGCATGATTTTTGTCTTCTCTCCCTCTTTAAGAGGTAACAAAACTACCTTTGTACCACCTTTCAAATAAATGTACATGTTCTTTACTCCATCATTAACTACTTTCCTATAAAATTTCCATGGTCTTCCCAATAAGACATGACATGTATCCTTCTGAATAAAATCACGCCATATTTCATCATTATAACTCTTGTCTATAGAAAACTTGATTAATTACCTTTTATCTATTTTAACTTCATTCACTTTTTTAAACAATGAATATGATAAGGATTAGGATGTTTTTTACATTGAAAATTTAGTTTCTCTATTATTTCTTTAGAAATCATATTTTCACAACTGACACCATCTATAATTACTTTGCATGCCTTTCTAGTCGAAGTACATCTTGTTAAAAAATTATTTGATTGTAACCATGCATCACCACCTTCTTTTTTCTTCACTTTTTTAATCCTTAGAGTGATCATGGTTCTATTCATCATGAGATTCTCTCCAACATCTACTGATGCAACTTCAGTATTCTTCTCTTCTATTTCAGCCTCAACTAGATTTACTGTTGGGTGATCTTTTTGGCTCCTTTCTTGTTCTTGATAGTTTGGACACTCAAACGCTCTCTTCCCTTATTATCCACATATATTATAGACATAAGATCTACATTTATTTGGAAACCATCCTATAGCACCATCATAACCTCATCCTCTCTAAAATCCTCATCCTCTTTGTTGGTATTAAAACCCTTAGCTATCATCATCTTGCCTTTCTGTACCATGTGATGATTAACCTCTAATTAAATTAGACCCACATCTGGTGGTATTAAACCCACCTCATCTTATATTTTGAGGGGATCCACTTCTTCTTGGACCAAGAAATGTTCTTCTAAAATTTTAAAAATTTTATTTTTCTTCTGCCTTCAAAGCTAATGATAAGCGTCCTTCATGCAAAGTATTTGATGCATGCTTAATTAATATTGAATAGAAAATTTCAAACAATTTACATACCTTACATCCATTTTATCTTATGTTTCATCATGTTACACTCATATCAAAATCTTATAAAATTCATTTGTACACTCTTATATACTATATTCTTTTGCCTTCAATTCTGAATTCTTTTGTGATGGGTTTATACATAATCCAAAGGAAGAAATTTCAATATCACATTATTCTCCATATTTTTCTATGAATTAATCTTCAATTTAAATCTTATATGTCTTTCTTTCTATAGGTGATCCCACCAAATAATTTCATGACCTTTCAATTTGATACATGCAAATTTTACCATCTTGTCTTCTCTCATAGTCTTCCACTCGAAGAAATTCTCCATGATATTCATCCAATTTATCAACTCCTATGGTTTTAAACTACCTATATAATCTAGAACATCAATCTTGATTGCTTCATTTCTTCCTTCTAAATCATGAAGCATCATCTCTTCTATTGATAGTGTTTTCTCTTGTTGTTCTTCTTCTTGTTGAACTTTTTCATTACGATATGTGTCTTCCTTATCACCACCTTCTCTTCTTTAATGATTGTTAATAACCTCTATTAATTGTTGAACTTGCCTCTATATCTATTGCATAGTCTAGTTCATCTGATGAACACCTCCTTTTCCTTTCTCCATTCTTTATTCCTCTAAGATTTAAACTTGCTCTGACACTAGATAATGAATCTAAAAACTATCAAGATAATAAAATTACCAATAGGCCAAGATCTAAAATAATAACATAGAATTGATTCATATTAAATGAATTCAAATAATTAAAAACTCAAACCATGCTCAAATAATACTCAACTCAAAAAATAGAGTTTACATGTAAAATTTGAAAAAAAACTAAAAACCTAAAACAATGTCTATTTTTAGCATCAGCTATTTATAGTAGGTTTTGCATGCAAGTGCACATACCTCTAATTTTTTTCCTAAATATCCTAAATGCTAAAATTATCCTAGGGATGAAACTCAAATTAATTTGACATCTAGTTCTAAAAATATATAATTTCTAAAAATAAAAACTTCTTTAAAAATTCATTAAACATTAATTTCAGACACTCAAATGATCACATTTGATCTCCTAAAAATATCAAAATAAAATATTATGGAATAGAACACTTTAGGTCATAATAAAACTTTTTGATATGATCATTTTGTCATGTGGAAGAGCTCAAAGGGAGTTACAGGTCAAAATTTATGGCCTCAAGAAGCTTGGCCTATTTTTTCTACATCACATATAATCTGATAGCATATAAGTGGTTGCATATATTTTTAGCATATATTCCATAATAGACACATATATAAAAATTAGGAAGTGGTGTTGATGTAACTGTCATAGGTTGACACAAGTGTTTGCAACTATAGAGGCATAATTTCTATATTCATGTGATTATTCTAGAATCCATATCTAGTCCACTTTCTTACTATTCTAGATCTAAATCGGCATTAGCATCAAACCTAGATAACTATCTTCTATTTATTCTCATTGAAATATATAACATAGTTTTACTTTTCATTTATAACATCTTAGTATAATAAATAGAATATATGTTCTATCTAAGTTTCACAAATAATTGGCATGCTTTAAAGATAGTTTATCATCCTTGTGTCCTAGGCTATCGCTCCCCCCTTTAACCCTAGATTAAAATTATCTATATTTTTGGGTTACACATTTAGTGAACTTGACCTTTCATCCTTACAACTTTATGTTTTGATGTAGAGTTTCCTAATTCTCTATTTATAATTTTTAATTTAAAAAAAGTTTACATGTTTAAAAGTAGATATATTTTTCTATCAATATGATCAATATAGATCCATGTACAATTCATTTTATGTTACAATTTGTAAGTACTAAAATAATTTAACATTTTACTATGCTAATTCAAGGTATCACCCAGA
This sequence comes from Torreya grandis, assembly GCA_037957365.1. Classification (NCBI taxonomy): domain Eukaryota; kingdom Viridiplantae; phylum Streptophyta; class Pinopsida; order Cupressales; family Taxaceae; genus Torreya; species Torreya grandis. Next base: position 1,362,170 of record JARHVA010001257.1, read on the forward strand.
AAAAGAAGTAAATATCTCAATATATTGTTTGGCGTGGGGGGGGGGGGGGGGGGGGGGAGGGCGGCGTGGGTGGGTAGCGGTTTAAATTAAAAAAAACACTTAGTCTCTCTTTAAAATTCATTTTTCCATACTATAGAGCCAATATATAGATGGCAATGTGCATGATTTTGATCAAATTTTCCACTAATATCTTATTCAAGCGAAGCAAACCATCATACACCCATTATTCACCCATGGCATATATTAGATTTTGTAGTCCATGTTGTCACTACCTATAATGTAAAGGTGTTCATCCTAACCGATCACTTATTAATATACAAAAAGTGATTCTCAAGCCAAATATTGTGATCAAATATAAGAGATATGATGTTGTTTACCAATTGAGATCCATACATGCTAATATTTACATCTTTAAACTTCTAAAGCAATCAGCTATCTATAAGGATTCTATATGAAGAATTGCATGAAACATGAGTTATGATTTATAACGAGGCAACTTAATTTTTATATATCATGCAAGATTTCAAAAATAATGAAAAATTAATCACCTTTAATCAAATCGAATTACCATATAAATATCTTATTGTCTAAGAGTTTATTTTATTAATACAAGTAACTATGCATAATAAGTGTATCAAAAGGGTGTTTGTTGATTGTGTGTCAAGATTGAACATTCGAAGTATAAATTTCCTAGCCACTATGTATATTATCACTAACCTTATGCAAAAATTAGTGATACATATCAATGGATTTGAAAATTCACATAGTTCCCTGATTGACCAAATAAATTTGGATGTGACATGAGGGCCAAAAATGATTCCAACCACCTTTCATAATTTACTTTTGCGTAGATCATGGATTCACCCAATGGATGTCATTCCATCTACTTTACATCAATGTATAGAATTCTTACATGATGGGACTTAATTGACATTGCATGTCAATGATGGACCCTTCAAATTATATAAAATGATACATTTTGATAAAGAGGGCATTCTTATGGTATTACCATCAATGTAATGTATTCTTCTTGAGAATATCCATACTTTATGACTTGGGTGATTCATGTAAAGTGGATCCATTATTTCCAAAGATAGATAAAATACCAAACATTGAAGTACACATAGATGCACCTCAAGAACAAGGATTAATACCAAAGGATCCAATGATAAAAAATCAAAAGTACCTCCAATATTCAAGATTACTTTATTGGTTAACATTGAGAAACAATATGGCCATGCTTCAGATTATTATTAAAGTGATGATGATCTAGGCCATGATATGATAAATGAGACATTGTGAAAAAATAATTTTGATCCACTTGAGCATATTTAACACAACTTATTTTAAACTATAGTTATTGATACATATAAGTTAAACTCACCTATAGAGGGTAGGGGACCAAATCAAGATAAGGGAAAAGAAAAAATTGTAGATGAACATGTAAACACTTACTATTCCATACACCCCTCTTGGATTCACATATTAAATCAACCATACACGAGTGAAATGTAGATACAACATGTAAACAATGTAGAGGTCTCTCACAATATTCCACAACATATTCTATATATCATAGTAAACCATGATAATACATATACAATACTCTACATGATAATTAAACATAACTTGATATTTTACTTCCTAACAGTCATAAATCGAGTAGTAGAATTTTTCTTAAACAAGAGTTTTTATATTGTAAGTATCATCGGATAACTAGCCATTATATAAGTCACTATCAGACATTGCAAAACCAAATTTATAAATATAATAATAAGGATCATATATAAATTATGCTTGAGAAGATAAAAATACAAATGACTTCCAAAGATTCACATGAAAACCATCCTGAAAAGAAAAAATCGCATGAAAATCTAAATATTATTGCTAATATTGAAAGATATATTGTCAGCATCTCATGTTTGATAGGAACAAATAGGATATAATGTGTATAACTACATTCCTTTAACAATTGGGAAACAATATAAATGAATTAACATACTCTCTAATTATGCTAGAATCTCTTCTGTACATTAATTTACCAGTATCATGTGCACCGTAGGTGATCCCCATGATCATATGGATATTATATCAAGATCCACATTTTACATTCAAATTTAGAAAACATTAGTTTGCTAATTAGAATACAACATTAAATAATGAAGATATGTTTATGACCTTAACCTTTAGGGATAGGGATATGGCCACTCCACCCCACCGATGGCTACCAGATTATAATAACACATAACTATTGAGGAGATTGCCATGCATCAATACAAACCAAGAACTAAAAGGCCTCATGTAATTCTACATGTTTTTATGATGATAGAATCCATGGTTAGTCCTTGTAAATATTCCAAAAATAATAAAAACAATCAAAAAATTTAAAAATCCAAAAATATGTTTAGCATTTACATGTCTTATTAGCTCCTCGGCATATATGTTGTTGGCTCTATGTTAGTAGATGACATATAAATATTTTATATATTCACATGTGTTTGACATATCATTTGAATGTGATACAACAAAACAGAAATACATGATCTATGCACTTAAGGATGTTGAGATTTCCTTCCACTCACATCACTATGATGTTGGAGGCATCCACCTATATGATCATGATACACCCATGTTTTATCATTCTATGGTCATTTAACATTATCATGTTTGATCTTATATTTCTACTTACACGTTCCTTTATCTAGGGTTTAGACCTTTCACAGTGTACTTGATATGATATCTAGTTAACATTTTTTACTAATAGACATGTCCAGGTACTAGTATAATGTGTCTATGTTTGTTTCTTATGATTTCATTTATGCACTTCCTTGAGCATATTTCACTACCATTGTCGTATTTGTTTGATGATTTAAATATGCTCCATTTTTTATGGCTTCCATGCCTTTATTTTCTTCTTTGTCATTCAAATATGTCATTGTTTATTATATGTTGACATTTGAATATGTCATTTATTTATCTATGGATATTTAACTAATTCATGTCTATTTGACTATGTAGAATTTGAACACACCCCTTATTTGTTTTTTCCTTGGAGCCTTTTCCTTCTAATTTAATTTTTGAGTGCTCTTGTGTGTGTGCTTGATTACTTGTTGAGTCTGTACTTTTACTAGATAGACATTGTCATGATCTACATCATGAATCTTGTGACTTAGTGTGATCATATTACTCACGATTGAGTGATATATCTACCTAGACATGTTCCTTATATATGCTACATGATAATTTCACATATTTCATTGTTATCTTATCCTTTTGAGGTAAGGCTACTACTTGTTTATACATCTCTCACCTTAAAATAGGGGCATATTAGTGAGGGCATGTAATAGAGGCATGACTTATACATTAATTCCTATAATCAAATTGAAATGGGGGAAGGCTTTGGAAATATGTTCTCCACAATTATCATTATTTCAAATTTAGTGGGAACATTTTTTGGAAACATGTTTTCCACACTATTTTAATATTCAGCATACCCAAATTATAGTGGGGGCATGTTTTGGAAACATGTCCTCAACATTGAAACTTATATAAATTTTTAGATTTATACATATATAGTGGCGGAATGCTTTGGAATCATATTTTTCATACCTACATAGTTTCAAGTTTGCCAAATTGCAAAATTATAGAATTAAGATACACATGCATTCTATAATTATATACATTGGTACCATTATTATACATAATTCCAAAATGAGACATATATAAGGTGATTATGCTATTCAATGTGTACCTAATATTACAAAATAAAATTAGTCTCATATTGAAAACACATTAAGGGGCTATCACTACCCACTAGGCACAAAATTTATGGACTATATTAAGCCAATCTAATGTAGTAGTTGGTTCACTTTTTTGTGTGGTTGAGGTAATTAAATCACTCAAACTTCTAAGTTTATAGTTTGGAATCATTTGCATCATCTATACTTACTATTTTTATAGTGTGAGTTAACTCAGTTCACTCACACTCACTATATTATAAGTTTGATTGGGTTGTGCAGTTGAGCTAATCTCAATTATTGAGTAGAAAATCATATTTACTCCAAGGTTTTGGGTATGTGTCCTCTAATATCTCTCTACCCCTTTATATAAATGCACTTTTTATATTTATATTTGTCTTAATCTTAGTTTTGGTGATTCATAACAATATATGTTTTAAATGAAAAAGGTGAGACAATTGCATTGATACATAAGTGTACTCCTAAACCTTGCCCTTTTTTAATTTTTAATTATATTCAATGACTGTATATTATAACATGAATTTTGATGCATATCATTCATTAGTTAAGTACCCAAGTTGCACTCAAGTCAAAACAAGGTGTGTTATACAATCCAAGGAACATATTCATTTTAATTTCAACTAGTAATTTTATTAGTAGATTAAAGGGAGGAAATGTAGACACTATTTTTAAATTAGTTAATACTTTAGTTTTTTACACTTGAAAAATACATATCATGGATGTATATTCAAGGTATAGACCTTTTCCATAGCTAAAAGTATCACAAACATTATATCTTTGTGACTGATTACTTATCTCTTAATATGACCTAATATTCTAAAGACTTAGACCTACTATCTATCCCAGAATGTTGTAAAGCTACTTATCTTCCATATATGCAATTTATGGACATGAAATTATTTTATAATTATACAGACACTTGCATCTCAATTAGATGCTTATGTTGATGTGTCATATCCTAACAAAAGTGTCTAGTGCCCTAAAATCATCTCATTTGAAAATAAAACATATTCCTATAGTCAGACTAGGTACTTTAATGTGAGATATTATACAAGGGGATTGATATAAATATAAGATCAAGCCTACTTCATTATTAACCTAGAAACTTGTTACCTACTCAAAAAGAAACTTATCAAAAGCACTCTATCAATCACTCAAGTGAGTAAACCTTACCTATTTTATATTATCTTCATATTGTTCTTAGGGATAACACATCTATATGTCTATGATAATGAGGGAGAATCTAAAGAGCCATATCTTCCAAGTTACAAGTTATGTCACTATTATAATTGTTATCACACATTGTATGATTCACACATAAATCAACATGTAGGGGAGAAATACATAAGTCTAAGGTCATATTTGAAGTATTATCTATATAGTAAATGTTTATTTATAGAGGGGTCTTTGGGGTAACTCAACACCATTTTCTCACTAACCCATTTTAACCATAGCTAGTATGAAGATGATGAACTAAGGTTTTATAATTTGACAATGAACAATAATCAATGACCTAAATATGAATACAACAAAATGAAGGTGACATAGAACCCATAAGAATCTATGTGGTTGTATCTAGTTTCAGTAAGTATTCCATACTTGACACATGCATCCAAGTTATATTGTAACATCAACACAATCATTCTAGGTTGATACAAGTGTCCACAACTACAAAGATAATTTATAAAGTTAGACAATTGTTTTAGATTCAATATCCAATCCACATTATACCTATTCCATATCTAGATTCGTATTAACATTATAACTAGATAAAAATCTTGTTTTCATTCTTATTATAATATCTATCATATCTATACTTTCCATTTTTGTCATTTTGGTATAGAAATGTAGTGTATGTTCTATGTAAGTTTCCCAAATAATTGGCCTACTCTAGATATAGACTACCATACTTTTTCCTTATCTTATCTTTTTAATCTATAACCCTACAATCCCCATGTCTATAATTTAGAGTTAAATAGGTATCATCTTGAGCATCCATCATATAAACATTAGTGGCAATGGCCACCACTACTTCCGCCACCATTGCATTTTTTTTAATCCTCAAACTCAACTAAAAATAAATAAAACTCATTTTTCTCCACTTAATATTCCCTCAAAATTTTATTTACCACATGTTTAAATTCTAATGCATTATCTTTATTTTGAACACTAAGGGTACTTAGATTTTCAATAAATAGTCTTGTGCATGATGATATACACCTTTCTCAACCATAAACACATACAACTTTCTCAACCATCATCATAGTAAGATTATCAAAGTAACTAATATGTTATTTTTGAAGTTATTCCTACTAACCATGGATCCTACCCCACAATTAAATAATATGAAAATTAAATAAAGACACAATATTATGAGAATATAGAGCAATGTACTAAACATCCAAGAAAAAGTATTAATGTTACCATTTCCAAAAAACTTTGAATCACAATTATACAAGCATTAAGACGAGAAATAATTTTTTTATTGTGCACAAAAAATATACCATTTACCCTTTCATTGTGACCACTACAAATCTATTCAGGCTAAAAATTAATATCATTTGCTTCTATCTTTGTTACAGTCAACTTTAGATTTCTATTTGCTAGATTAAACGTTGACATAATTAGAACATAGATATGACCCAACATAAATAAAGTATCAAATACACAAAATATAAGACAATATTAATATTACATAATATGTATCAAGTTATGGAGTGATGAAATCTCATTTTACACCTACTGACATTCAAGAGCACATCCAAAAATTAGCAACCAGGGGTTCTTGTATCTTGACATTGTATGATAAGGGAAAGTCAAGTTGATCTAAAAATCAATCCTTCCTTAGAGAATATAAATCACACTAACCCTTTCAGTTGTTAGTACATTTAGAAAATTAGGTTCATGACAATATGTATCCTCTAGAATTAATCAAGGGGTCTCTTACCACACAATATCACTAGAGAGTGTTCCAAAGCCTCTAGTCGAGCAATACCACACAATACCACCAGTTAGGTGTTATGGTTTATAACAAAGTAAATATCAGAGTAACTTAAATATGATTGAGTGCACACCAAAGCTTGTGGCACAAATGAGGATAATAAACATAAAATTAAATATAAAAAGAAATCTAATCAAGTTAGTATAGAGTTAGTCATAATGCATGTAGAGATAAATACAATCAAAATACATTACTCATGCTATTTCTATCTATCAAAATAGAGGAATAAGAGTTATAAGTACTTATCTTGAAGATAAACATGTGGAGTTTCAATCTCTACCTTGGCCAATGGTGATTTTAAAAAGGTTTTTATGGTTGTTAACAATCACAAAGATAGGTAAGATCTAGGCTATATGACTTCTCCTATGCAACCAAGACTTTTCCAAAAGACACGATTCTCATCTCCAAAGGAAGAATAAAACCCTAAGTAATGACTCTTCACTTATAATGATGGATAAGTAGATGAAAAAATAAATGATTGTCTCTATATCTCTAATTATAATAGAAAAAACATGTGTTTATATAGTTGGATCTATCCCTAAACCCTTCCAATTTTTAAGCTGACATAGTTGGCCCTATCAACCCAATTCTTTAAGAAATAAAGAAACTAAGTCCTAAATGAAGATAGTTGGGATGGAATAGTCTCATAATGTTCTCATTTATAAGAACATAGTCCACACATTTGACTATGTTTATTGGGTTAAAAAAAGAGGTTTTGGCTTAGGTAGGGGATATTTGAGGTAATGAATTACTTGGAGGAGTGTGTAAGGAAGATGTTTAAACTTATAGAAATGTATAGGATAAATTTATGTTAGTTTTGGGTGGTGGTATAAGGAATAACAATAATTTAAAGCACCACTGGTCTGCCCATCCATTTATCGATGCACCCTTTAAGGCATGCACTCAGAGAGATTGAGACTCGATAAGATCCTACAAGAAAAAATACATCAGTAATTGATCAAGTTTAAAAATATTATGTGTATACATATGCCTCACTTGAATATCATCACATGTCATATAATTGAAACATAGGATTGTGCTGCAAAAAAATAACATAGCAACACATAATGTTGAGCTAAAATAATTATACAATTTTAAAGCACAAAATAACTAAAAAGAAATAACTTAAATAAATGTATGCATACCTTGACTTACCTTTATTATTGCATTTTTTCTGCTATGTTTGTATTTTTCATCATGGAGGGCGTATAATCTACTTTGCATAAACCTTAAGGATATAAAACTCAAAGAGAAAAAACAAAACAATGCAGGATAGTTAAGATGACTAAAATATGTAGGCGTGATGTACTTAGAAATTTGTTAAGATAGTGTGATAAATGCTATGTTAGGAGCAAATGATTAATCCAAAATTTATAGTAAATTAGGTAATCAGAAAGCCAAGGCTACTAAATGATCAAAATACTCAAACAAGTATGTCATATGTAAGAAATGATTTCAAATCAAATCAAACTAAGGATACAATAAAAATAAAAATCTAACATCAATGTGAAATAAGTAACATCTTTACTTAATTAAAGATGGGCAAGAAATGGTAAAACAACATTGATGGGTGAGTAATAACTATCCTTACTCAATCATCAATAGAAAAAATACATGATATGGAAAACAACATTGGTGAGAGATAATTAAAAATACAACCTAAATCAACAATGAAAAAAGTATGGAAAAAAAACAACATTGATGAGTGATAAGGAACAATCCAAACTCAATCAACAATGGAAAAAGTATGAAAAATATAGAAATGAATGCAATTGTCTTAAAAAAAGGGAATGCTAATGAAGAAAATAAAATAAAGCCAATGCAATTCTAAAAATGTAAAGCAATGGTATTAAAAAAAAAAATTCTATAGTCACTTAGGTATAATATTGTTTTTTAGAGATAGATAAAACCAAAACAATGTAGTTCTAGCATGTTTTAAGATATGAAGAAGAAGAAATATAGAAGAGGTAAAATATATTTAGAATCAAACTTGTTTATTAAGGGGGGATTGAAATGAGTAGAACGTGAAAATGGAGGAAAAATTAAGGTAGATAAACACTTTATCGAAGTCAAGACACTTAGAATTAGGTTTTAAAAAATAAAAGGACTTTCAACATTAGGGACTCTTAATAGCTTATCCTAACCACACAAATATTAGGTTATCAAATTAAGTATGAATATCATCCCATGAAAGCTATTTGCATGAAAATATAAAAAGGCCTACCTTCTCACAATATGTCCCCCATTCCTCAGGACCCTTTACAAAGTTCTAAGTATAATGCTAAGATTAAGTACTTGCATGATAAAGTAGGTATCACTATAGATACTTTGAATTCTCGTATCCCAATCTAGTGGCCTACCACACCCCAATGGACCTTGGCTCTATTTTGAGGCAATTTATGGAGTTTTAGCTTTGATTGATGATAGGAAATGTGCAATGAATCATGTATTTTGGTGTGATATTTACTTTTTGTTTTTATATTTTGTTTTTGGATCATTGAACTTTATAACCTTTTCAATTCACTTTCCAAACACATATATGACTTCTTTGAAACCTTCTCCAGTTAAATTCTTAATTGCACATTTACAGGGTCATATTTTTTCAAAAGTATTCTACACTTTTGTATAGAAGGATATGATATTTATATTATATGTATTTACTATATTGTTATTTCATTTATTAGTCAGACATTATTTCTATATTGTATTGTGAATTTATAATTAATTATCATTTTTACATTTATTCTATAACATATGGGTTGGATGTATTCATGATATTTCATTTTATCATATTGAATCTTAATTTATTCATATTTTATCATATTAATTTTATTTATGTATTTCTTGATTTTAAAACATAACATTATTCAATACTTGATTTGTTTAATCTGAATATCTAAGTTAATCAAAAAAATTAAATTTATATCTAGAGTGTTTGTATTCATGTGGTTTGTTTTCTTTCATGTAACTTGGTTATAATTTATGAAATAGAAAACTATGAGCTTCCATAGTTTCTTTTCGTGATATTATCTTAATTGTAATCCATTAATTGTTTATATATTGTGTTATATTTCGATTCATGTTTTGTGATTTCTTTTGTATAATTTGATTGTAATTTATGGCATTAACTTTTTTTTTAAAAATGAGTTTATATAAATGCATGTTCATAATTATATTGAATTACTTTTAATCGATTATTTTTTTATATGTTATATATGTGTTTGATCCCGTAGGTTTGTATTTTAATATTTTAAATTTATCATTTCAAACCATAATTATTGGTTATGTTTTAATAAAAAGTGCATTAATGAAGTTATAAGATAAATAATATGAAAATTTCACAATACAAAATTAACTTAAAATACTAATATAGTAATTAAAAAAATTAAATGTTTAAAATAGAGGATTATTATTCTTAAAATTTAAAACATGAGATTATTAGAGAAATACTTGAGTTATGAATTATTTCTATCTAATCAAAGGTTTAAAGTGACTAAAAAATGGTATGGAAGCAATCTTTGAAGAAAACCTCTAAATTCAATAAAGAATAGAGAAGTCGCATTAAAGGTCCATAGACACATGAATCAATCCCAATAATGAATAAAATCATGTTGAATATGTCAATAAGCTAAGGTTTGATTTCAAAACTAGGCTTCAATCTTAGTTAGATAGTTTCATAATTTGGTGAAGCCTTGCAAATAAATTTGTATGTATCTTTTGATTACAAATCTCTTTCACTTTTTTAAATTGATACAAAAATATTCTAAAATTTATTATCCATTATTGCAAACCCTGATCCACTCCATAGATCTTGAAAGAGTATAAAAATTTTGGTTAGTTATAATGGGTCTTCCTTTGTCAGACATGTGTTCTTAAAAAAGTAATGATTAAGAATCATGTTAATGAAACTGAAACCTATCAAGACAAAAAAAATTACCAATAGGCCAAGATCATGAAAAATTACTCAGAATTGATTTGTATTGAATGACTTGAAATAATTACAAACCCAAACCATGTTAAAATAAGTCTCAACTCAAAATTAGAGTTTACATGCAAAATTTGAAAAAAAAATTAAAACCTAAAAAAATTTTTTGTTTTTAAGAGCTGTTATTTATAGTAAGCTTGCATGCAAGTGCACACAGCTCTAAAAACATCCTAAAATATCTAAAACACTATAATTAAAATATGGGATGAAATTAAACTAAAGTTAACATCTGATCCAAAAAATATACAATTTTTAAAATAGAAAAATCTCAAAAAATTAATTAAATCACAATTTTGGACCAATAAATGATCACGTATGGCCTCTGAAAATATAAAAAACATTACTACGAAGATAGAACTTTGTAATAGAGAAATAAACATTTTGAGATGGCCCTTTTGGTATGTGGAAGAGCTTAAATAGAGTTATGGGTCAAAATTTATGGCCTCTGGAAGGTTGGCCTATTCCTTTTTGCATCATTCTCCCCTGATTGAAAACAACTCAGCCCCTACGAGTTACCCTAAATTTATTGATGCCATTTTTCTTTGTCAATATTTTTCAGCTCTTATTATGTAATCCAAGTGTTGTTTGTTGGTTTTAATCCTTACCATTGCACCAAATACCTATTATAAGTCCCTTTCTTTGTGCTCATTGTCTTCATATCCAAAACTTGCATTCTTTTTTCCTTCTTTGGAACCTATTGCTCCCAATTCACTTCATCATTTTCATCATGTTCATCATCTTCTCCATTGAATTCATATAAATCTAAAACATTAAATACTAGAGATATATCAAAATTCTAATGTAAACCAACCTCATAAGCATTGTCATTGATTTTCTTCACAATTCTACATGGCCAAATCTTTTTGTACTTCAACTTTTTGTACGTGCCTTTTGGAAATATTTTCTTCCTCAAGTAAACCACTACTAACTCTCTTTATTCAAATACTTTGGATCTTTTACGGACATCTACTATTATTTAACTTTCTTCTTACTCCATATTTCAACTATTCCATATGCTCTGCAAATGCTTCTACATCATCACTAATTTGATTTGTAGTTGGTAATAATACCAAAGATAAAATACCCATAGGATTTATCCCATAAACTATTTTAAAAGATGGCTTTTCTATTGATCAATTCACTAAATTGTTATATGCAAACTCAACTTGTGGTAAAGCCAAGTCCCATTGCTTGGGCTTCTCTCTCACTATGCATCTCAATAAATATTCCAAGCTCCTATTCACAACTTCTATCTGTCCATCTAGTTGTGGGTGATACACACTACTGAATTATAGCTTAGTACCCATATTCTTTCACAAAGTCCTCAAAAAATGACTTAAATTTTTTTTTGTCCCTATCTAAAGTAATAGTTTTTGGAACACTATGCAATCTCACAATATATTTAAAAATTAATTTTGTAACTCTAGTAGCATCATTGCTTTTCTTACATGTAATGAAATGAACCATTTTGTAAAATTTATCTACAAAAAAAATTGAATCATTACCTCTGTGTGTGTTTGGCAATCCCAACACAAAATCCATACTCAAATCTATCCATGACCCTCTTGAAATTAATAATGACATGTATTGTCTAATTTTTATGCATGACCTTTATCCACTTGACATATTTTGCACCTTAAAACATGCCTTGTCTCATCTCTCTTCATCTTTGGTCAAAAATACTTTTCCTCCACCAAATTTATTGTCTTCGTCTTACCAAAATGACCATCCAATCCTCCACTATTTAACTCTCTTATTATATTATCTCATAGAGACCCAATTGGAATGCATAATTATTTCCCTTTGAAGAGATAACCTTAATGTATAAGGTACCTATCATGAATAGTATATGTCCCACCTGTTAATTGATTCTTGCACTTTTAAACTATCTTGTTTAAATATGAATTAGTATCATATAATTATTTAATTGTTTCAAATCCAACTACTTCACTCACCATTTTAGTAAATAACACCACTCTCCTTCTCAATGCATCAACTACCTAATTTTGTTTTCCTAATTTATGTTTAAATGCAAAAGTATACCATTTCAAGAAAGAAACCCACTTTACATGCCTACTATTCAACTTATTTTATGTATTCACATAATTTAAAGCCTCATGATATATAAATAGGATAAATTCATTAGGCACTAGGTAATGCCTCTAGTGTCCTAATGCTTGTACAATTTCATAAAATTTAATATCATAAGTAGAATACTTTGTTCTTACCTTGTTCAATTTCTCACTAAAATATGCTATTAGATTTCCTTCTTGACTCAACACAATAATTATTACAAATAAAGCATCACAATCTACCTCAAACACTTAGTTAAAATATGATAATGCTAAAATTGGTCTTTCTGTAATCTTCTTCAAAAATTCAAAACTTTATATGGTTACTCTATTCCATGTAAATTCCTTCCCTCTCATGCAATCTTTTATTGGTGCCACAATACTATTAATTTTTTAAATATATTTTATGTAAAATGTTTCTAAACAATGGAAACTTCTTACCTCTGTAATGATTCTTGGAATAGGCCAGTCAAAAATTGATTTTATCTTTTCTTCATCCATTTTCAGACCATGTACTAAAACTACAAATCCTAAAAATACCAAACTGTTTTGTATAAACTTGCACTTCTTCAGATTTGCATAGAACCTATCTTTTCTTAACAAATCCAGTACCATTTTGAAATGTTATAAGTGTTTAGTGTTACTAAATATCAAAATATCATCAAAATAAACAACTACAAACTTACCAATATATTCTCATAGCATTGTATTCATCACCCCCAGAAATGTGTCAGGTGCATTAGATAATACAAATGGCAACACCATCAACTCATATAAGCCATCCCTAATCTTGAATATAGTTTTTCACCCATCTCCTTCATGAATATGAATATGATAATAACCACTCCATATATCAATCTTGGTAAATATTTTTTTTTGCAATCACATCTATCGTATCATCTAAATGAGGTATAGGAAACCTATAATTTATTATAATTTTATTAATTGCTCTACTATCTACACACATTATCCATCCTCCATATTTATTTGGAGTTAGTAATGATGATGTTGCACATAGACTCATAATTTAACTTATCACTTCTTTCCTAGAAATTTAGTAACATGTTTATTTAATTATGCATGTTCTATTGGACTCATCATATATGCTACTTGATTGGATAGAGATAATCCAAGGATCAAATAAATGTGATGTTGAATATCTATCTTTGGTGGTAAATCATCTAGTAACTTGTCAAGTATGGAATTTGTATATTCTTTCAATACTCGTGTTGCTTCTATTGCTATTGACACCATTTATGTTTCTTCATTATTTGCTAGTAATACACAACAACAACCTACCACATCCATATATTAAATAAATTCTTTAGTAGGGATCATGTTTTTTGCCTTCTCTTCCTCTTTAAGAGGTAACAAAACAACCTGTGTACCACCTTTCTAAAAATTGCATGTGTTTTTTGCTCCATCATGAATTACTTTCCATTGAAATTGCCACGGTCTTCCCAATAACACATAACATGCATCTATCAAAATATCATCACACCATATTTTATCAATATAACCTTTTAAAATAGAAAACTTGATTAATCACCTTTTATCTACTGTAACTTCATTCCCTTTATTAAGCCATGAAATCCGATAAGGATTATGATGCTTTTCATATTGCAAATTTAATTTTTGTATCATTTCTTTAGAAACAGTATTGTTACAACTACCACCATCTATAATTACTTTGCATACCTTTCCACCTGAAGTACATATTGTTCAAAAAATATTTGATTGCATCCATGAATCAGTAATTTATTTATTTTTCAATTGTTCCTTCGTTTAAGTGATCATGGTTCATCTCATCATGAGATTCTTTCCAACATCTGTTGGCGCAAATTCAGTATTTTTCTCTTTTATTTCAGCCTCAACTAGATTTACTCTTGGGTGATCTTTTTGCCTCATTCTTGATCTTGATACTGAGAACACTCAAATTATCTATGACTTTCTTCTCCACATCTATAAAAAAACATAAGATCTAAATTGATTAAAAAACCACCCTTTAGCACCATCGTAACCTCATCCTCTCTAACATCCTCTTCCTCTTTTTTGGTATTGAAACCCTTACCTTTCTGCACCATGTGAAGATTCACCTCTATTCATATTAGACCCTATTCTGATGGTATTAAATCCACCTCATCCCATATTTGGAGGGGATATGCCTCTTCTTATAATAAGATATGATCTTCTAAAATTCTATCTATTTTATTTATCTTCTACCTTCAAAGCTAATTGATAAGCCTCTTCCATGCCAATTATTTTATGCATACTTAATTCATCTTGAATAAAAAATTTTAAACCATTTACATACTTTAAATTCATCTATTCTTTTGTTTCATCATGTTCCACTTATATGGAAATATTATAAAATTCATCTATATATTCTTATATACTTAGATCTTTTCACGTTAAATTCTAAAATCTTCTATATAATGTTTGTGCATAGTCCATAGGAACAAATTTTTTCCTTATCTTTTTCTTCATCTTTTTCCACAAATTAATATTCTTTTTACCTTTTCTCTATCTCTTTTTCTATAGGTGATCCCACCAAATCATTACATGACCTTTCAATCTCATGCATGCAAACTTTACCTTCTTCTATTCTATCATAATCTTCCACTCGAAGAACTTCTCTATGTTATTCATCCAATCTATCAACTCCTCTGGTTTTAAACTACCTCCATAATCTATAAAATCAAATTTGATTCTTTCATTTCTTCTTTTTAAATACTAACCCATCCTATCTTCCATCAATGGTTCATGCTCTTGATGTTCTTCTTGCTAAATTTTTCATCGTGATTTGTGTCTTTCTCAACTCCATCACCACCTTGTCTTCTTCCCTGATTGGTGATAACCTATGTTAATAGTTGAACTTTCCTCTATAAATCTTTTATAGATCATTTCATATGTGAAATACCTCCTCATACTTTTGCCATATATTTATCCTCTAATATTTGAACCTTTCTCTAATATGAGATAATGAAATAGAAAACAATTAAGACAATAAAATTACCAATAGTCAAATACCTTGAAACAATACTCCTCTAATATTTGAACCTTGCCTTAATACCAGATAATGAAATAGAAAATGATCAAGACAATTAAAAATTATCAATAGACAAATACCTTGAAATAATACTCAAAATTTATTCATATTGAATGACTTGAAATAATTAAAAAACCAAACCATGCTTAAATAAGTCTTAACTCAAAATTAGATTTTACATGAAAAATTTGAGAAAAAACTAAAACTTAATAAAAGGTCTATTTTTAGGAGCTATTATTTATAGTAATTCTACATGCAAGCATGCACAGTTCTAAAAATATTTCAAAATATACAAAGCACTATAATTATACTATGGAATGAAATTCAAATGAGTTTAACTTTCAGTCCTAAAAATATATAATTTTTATAAATAAAAAAATTTAAAGAAATTAATTAAATCATAATTTCAGACCCTTAGATGATCACATATGGCCTTTGAAAAAATGAAAAACATTCCTAGGTAGGTAACTTTTTAGGAGAGTAATGAAATTTTTGAGACAATCACTTTGATGCATGAAAGAGCTCAAATAGAGATATGATAAAAAGTTATGGCCTTTAGAAGGTTGGTCTTTTTTTTTTTTTTTTTTTTTCATCACATGTATTTCAAAAATCAATATTGTGTCATATAAATATCTTTAATCTTATGCTTAGATTCTAAATGCAGGCAACTAGTACCTTCAATATGGTCTTTCACCTCTTCAATTTAAATTTTATTATAATAGTTTCTTCCATACTATAAACACTAAAATAAAATTAGTAAATGCTTTAAAATATTGGTCCTTACCATTTTTACCTTTTTGGATAATTCACCATTTTGATAACCATTTATCTATATGAGAGTCTTCCAAGTATTATGAAGACTATCAACATATTCTAGACTTCTATAATTTTTTCCAAAATACTCTGATCATCAAGTCTAGAAATTTCTATTAACCCTTACAGATCATGGGGCACAAGATAACAAACAATATTATCAATTACATTTTGCATATAATGCTCATTCTCCTCTATCTTCATATGGGCATCCACTTGATAAAATGTTTTGTATAATTATGAGCATGCTAGCATCTAAACCTTATATTACTTTTTATGATTCATAAATTGTTGATGATTATTGTAATGGACATGAATTATTAATTATATCATATCTTTGTGTGTAACCCATCCATAGTGTTATGATATATAATTTATAAAATTAAAATATTTGAACTTTAACACTTCTACATTTTTTTGGCTATACCAAAAAGGATATTCTCCATACATCTAGATTTTTGAAATCATTTTATGACCACACACAATATACTCTTGACCACATTATTTTTACCTTAAAATTGGTCCCTCTTATATTTCATACTTCTTTCTTGGTGTTACCAACAACATGTGTTTTTTATATGTTTTTAAGAAAACCTAGGTTACAAATAATTAGATAATTTCTTTTGATAATTCATAAACTTACAATGTATATTCATGTTAATGAAGTGGTTAAAATTTTAGGCATTCGATATGAATATCCATTAACACCTGTGGTATCTCCTCTTATTTCAAAAATGTTAGTTGGTATAGTTGTTGATCAAATTGGTAAAGAGATAGTTTACAATACTATTCAAGATAATTATTCACATTCAAAGAGGCATACTCTAAGATTAATTTTTACATCTATACATGAATATGAACACATTATACTTTCTTCACCTACTAATCCACATGATGATATTATATTTTTTTCATCTATTTTTTAGTATAACATGATTACACATGAGGATGATCATTTGGCATAGGAAAGCAACATATCTACTTTCACACAGGTATAGGTTACTCATAAAGATCCTACATAGGTATATTTTTTTGGTATCACCTTTTCTTATGCATGAGGATATAGGTTTTTATATATTTATACACAATTAATCTTAGCGTTACTTCATACCATATGGTTTTTCTTCAGATTCAAAAACTCTTTCATATGGCACTACTTATATTATAATCGACATCTCCTTCATATCAAGTAGTTGGGTACATATATAAGCAAACTATTGATGAAATCATTTGTTTGACTGTAGTGACCACAAATCTTATTCTAAAGCATAGGATTTTATTTTAAAGTTAATTCTTCTCTATGGACATAACTCAAGTATAATTTATCCTATCGGATATCTTTTGTCAAATGGACAAGCATCTAACCATATGGGTTAGGAATTCCCATTCCAAATAGGTAAGCATCTAACCATATGGGTTAGATATATTTTTTTAAATGGGCAAGCATCTAACCAAATAGATTAGGCATCTACACATGAGTAGGTTATGCTATGACCAGAGACTTGAATCATCGAGATCAACTAGATCCTGAGTCACTCAATGTTTACCATTCATCTCTACTAGATAAGCACTGAGGTCATTGTGATAGTAGCATGTATAAAAAATATAACAAAAATTGACATTATATCTCAAAATTTGGCCTAAAGCCTCGAGATTTAGCCTAAATCCTCAAAAATGATGATGATTCAACCGGGATCCTTCTAAGTATATCACATAATTTTTATCCTTACATTGTTTATCTAAACTAAAGATTTATTATAATGGTCTTACCTTTTTATTTAACTTTAATCTTGTTTAACACATAACCCCAACCCCATCCTATTCACCTACATAGTAGATGCATCATTCGCTTCCCAGATTGCCTACATTCATGCTTTTGAATAGGATCAAGGTGTACTATGCATGTAGTTTTGTTTTCTATTCTAATTTATATGTGAACTATAAATATAGGTATGTAGTTTTTTTATATCCCTTTTCTCTAGATAGTTCATCTATGATTATTACCCAAATAAGAACACATAATTATAAATTTAAGTGACTGAATACTTGTTTAACTAAACTAGTCATAAACTTTAACAAGAAATAGAAACAAAAAATTTCTAGCTACATCCCCTTTCTACTTCTTATTTATATCAACAATGTTTTTGATCCCTGCTTTAATCAACCTAATCCTTACAATTACTTTTTTCAAAGTTTTGTTATATGAAAGCCATATGGTTGGTGGTTTCTTGATAATAACTGATTTAACACTCCCAATCGTAGTTTTTAGTGCTCTTTTTTGGTGATACTGGGTTTTGAGTAAGAAATGTATTTTCTTTATTCTGTTTCATAAGTTTACAAGTCAAAATCAATTAAGGTATTCAAAGTCATTATTTTAACTTAATTAGTGTTGTTGACCAAGAGGGATTATCCCACCCCTTGGTCTTAATGACATGATATGGTCCTTATTTCTTCCTGAGGGTTTATAGGGACAATGCCCAGTTGTCATTATTGTAGCTGTGTTAGGCTATAGATGGAGTAGCTGAAGTGTAATGGCATTACCCATAAATGTGAGCCAAAGGCACTGCTTAATACTGAATGCTGCGTAATTTTATTTAACCTTAAATTCTTGGTTTAAATTGAGATTTAAAAAGTAAAGAATACTTGAACTAAATTAATGCATCATATTTCAAAATCAAATTCTTGAGTAGGAAGCTAAAAAATAAATCTGTAACATGATGTTCTAGTTTAGTTCTTATGTCAATTTTTCAAAAATGATATTTTGGACAATTAGATCTTTAGTCTACTTAGGTAAATTTTTCTAAAAAATAACTTATACACATAGAGTTTAAGAATGCTATTTTGAACTTGAATTTAATGTTAAATAAATCCTTTGTACATAGAATTTCACCATCAATCATTAACGCACATTCTTTGACACATTTTTATATTTCTCTCACTGAAAACCAATATTTATAAAATAATTATTATTTTACCGAAAATAACACACCGGTTATTTATCCAATGAAACTTATAAATAAATTACATTATTTTTATGGTAATAAATACTATGATTTCATTTTATTATAAAATAAAAATTTATTATTGTTATGCAAATGAATACTAAGAGCACTTATTTGATAAAATATGTGATTAAATATGATTAATGATTTAGAATTATTATTAACGGAGGAGAATGTTGGAATGTAGACGTGGAAGTTATTATAAATGAAGCTATTAAATATGGAGGAATACCAAATGTGTCTCATACTTACACAACTATTAATGGGAAGCTAGGGCTATTAGGGATATTCACCTTTTATATCAAAGATGAGCAAGAAAGACGTCTTGATTAATATATATATTAAATATTGTTGATTTCTTTTATGAATGATGAAATTGATCTAACCTTCAAATCGTTGATCCTTTCTGCTCTCCCCTTCAAAGCATTGACCTCCCTTCTACATTTCATCGTCGATCTTCTCACCAAAACGTTGATCAATTCCTCAGTGTTGGCTTCTCCTTCCAAGCGTTGGCTAATGATCAGGTTTGCAATAGAATGTCATGTATCTTTAGTATAGATGCATCTCTATATCGACTCTACATAACAAATAGAGTAACAAGATAAACTTGACTTCAATTTTGACTCTAATAGAGGAACACGTTATACAGATCCTCCTCTGATCAACTTTTCTAAATTGACGATTCAGATCTTTCGTCAATGGTCCTTTGGCTAACACCGATGGTCTTATCAAAAATAAGCAAAGACTATTTGTGTAATGCAGATAGTTGATCTCTTTATAAATGTATCCAATAGCCACCCATATTAAATTCCTGCATGCTCAGCTTAGTCTCAGTCAGCAGACCAAAATGAACGCTGCACATTTCTTCCCTTTGTTATTCTTTTTATGAGTTCTCCATCATTAAAGCCATAGGGGTTTTAATAAAATCACATGATCCTCCTCCATCAGGATTGAGAAGTCCAATGTCGAAGATGTAAAAGCTTTGTCTTTCAATGATCTCACACGTCAACCCTGCTCAGGCCAGGCTAATAAAAGGAATGCTCATAGCCTTCGTCCACTTATAGACACATCTTTCATGGGTTTCAAAAAAAAATGTTCATAGGCTCAGACCCTCCTTGCTTTGACCTTTAGTCGGTTTCCATCCACATCTTCACTTGATCTATATTATTGGATAGATTCTCTCAGGGATTACACTGCCATGTCTAACTAACCAAGCCCATCACCTGCATTCAGATTTTGTAGTCCAAACAGCCACGCCCAAGCAGGTCCCTTCCCTCATGGTCGAAGCACATACCAATGACCATGAAGCCTCCTATTGGTTTCGTACCTCTTTACCAATATATCATCCTTCACCTCCTCATCCCCTCTAAATGTGAATCCTCATGTATTTATTATTTTTTTCATGCAAATCTCCTTCATTAAACGTTTTTAACTCTCTATTATGCGGCAGTGGTCCCTCCCTTCATGCTTTTACCATTTCATACTCCTGTTTCAGCCTAAGTTTGATGGCCCTTAACTATTTCTTGTATGGCAGTCAACATGGCAGTAAACCCTCTGCTTGCATGGCCAAAGCATAAGTTAAGTGAGCGATGACTTGGGAGGTGGAGCATAGAACTTAGGGAGGTGAAGTGGCTCAATCCAAAATGGGAGTAATTAAATTCAAATTCAAAGAAAGATATTTTATAACTGAAAGTTTATGATTGTCCCCTCCTCCGTGTGGCGTGGTAAAAGGATCAGTCACCATGTGTTTCAAATTTGCATGCATTGGTGAATTTGGTATGTAGGGTGTAGGCTTGGGTGAGGCGGTAGATTAGGGTAGCTTTAGGTTGGATTAGTCTTATTTTAATATTGTTAGGTTATGGTTCCATGTAGGATTTAATAGGTATAAATAAAATAAATTAGTAATCTTAAATTATTTATAATAATAAAATTTGTTAGGTTTTAAATTAAATATAATTAATTAATGACTTAAAATTATATATAATTAATTAATAATCTTAAAAATTATTTATGAAAAATATATTTAATTTAAAATAATTAAATTATTTACGAAATATATTTTATTTTGCAAGTTCTAAAATTAAAAATAATTAAATAAAATAAAAGTTCCTTTTTATATAAAATTAATTTTTTGATGATTTTCAATTTTATTAAATTGATAAATTTTCATCTAAATTAATGTATTCATTATTTTTTTATGTATATATATTAAGACAACATTGAATATAATTCTACAAAAATAAATAGATTTAATATTTTAACGATTTAATTTCCTAACTCTTAGAATTTGAAAATGAGATTAAATTCGTACCTAGCTTTCTTACAAAACCCTGTAGATGACCTGATAGACTTTTAAAATGAACACAAAAGTTAAGTTATCTTCAAAATCAACTCATCCTCTCACAAATACTAAATGAGGTCCAAAACAACTTAAAGTATGAGCACAAGTCCATAGTGTGAGAAGAGAGGTCATGACCTCCTCTCCCTTTAAATTGTTCATTGTCCCTATGCACTACAAAAGTTTGGTTTAAGTTCATAAATTTAAAATAAAAATAGAAACATGTTTTTTTATTTCTTTAATGTCCTCCCATGGTGCACTTCCTTCACCATATTAATCCCACTATACCTTGAACTGATTAACCTCTCTGTTTTGCAATCGGTACTAGCACCTCTCCAACACTTTACATGGCTCTATTTTTATTTTGTCATTTTCTTGGACCTATAAGGCATTCTAATTTAAAATGTGTTTATTATTAGGCATATATTTCTTAAGAAGTGACACATGGAAGACACCATGAATGTGACTCAAGTGTGGGGATAAGACCAATCGATAGGCTACTGGGTTGATTCTCTCTAAGATCTCAAAATGTCCTACAAAGTGAGGAGATAACTTTGTCTTTTTCCCAAAGGTTATGGAACTTTTGTGCAGACTGACCGTCAAAAACACCTTCTCACCAATCAAGAATTCTCTTTGTACTCTTTTCCTATTTGTGTATCTCTTTTATTTGTCTAATGGTTTCTTCAACCTCTGTCTTATAGATTTCATCTATTCCTCCATATTTTTCAACATTTCAAGATCGATTACTAGTCTATCATCAAGGTTATCCCAACTAAGTGGCATTCGACAGCTTCTCCCATATAGATCTTTAAATGGAGCCATACCTAAAGATGTTTGAAACAAGTTATTCTAGTAAAATTCTACCAATGGGAGATAAGTTTCCCATTTAGTTTGTTGATACATATAGTACATCCTTAGGAGGTCTTCTACAACCTAATTTGTCTTTTTTGTTTGCCCATTTATCTCAAGGTGAAATGTGGAGATAAAGTTTAATTGTGTACCTAAAGCTAACTATAAGGTCATCCAACACCTTGAAATAAACCTACAATCTCTATCTGATATGATCTTTTTTGGAACTACATGTAATCTAACCACTTCCTTCATAAATCGATTGGCTAAGGTTGGTGCATCATCAGTCATGTTCCTAGGTGTGAGGTGTGTTGCCTTAGTAATCTTGTCAATTACCACCATAATAACATCATGCATGTAGGGTGTCATAGGTAATCCTTGTATGAAATATATACTAACAACTTGCCATTTATATTATGGAATGTCATGCATATATAAAATTCATGCAAGATGATGGTGTTCTACTTTAACCCTCTTACATTCTAAGCACTGTGCCACATATAATACTACATCTCTTTTCATCTCCTTCCAAATGTATAATTTCTTAAGATTGGCATATAGTTTGTTTACCCCTAGATGACCTGAGTAAGGTGCATCAAGAGTTTCAGTCAAAACTATCTTCCATAAGTCTTCTACATCTAAAACATAGATCTTATTCTTATACCAAAGTAATTCCTCATCGTCCAAGGTATATCCTTTAGTTCTTGGGTATTTTGAATTTTCATTTATCATCACTATAACTTGATTATACCAAAGATCTTGCTTTTTTCCTTCCATTACTTTCACTTTTAGATTAAATCTAAGCATTCTTATTTTCATAAAATGTCTTCTCTTACTCAAATCATCGGCAACCCTATTCTCCTTTCCCTTGATGTACTCAATTTGAAAATCATACTCACTTAAGAAATCTAGCCACCTTCTCTACATAGCATTCAAATTGGGTTGAATGAATATATACTTTATCCCTTGATGGTCAGCTTTTAGTTCAAAAGGTTTCCCAATAAGGAAATGTCTAAACTTTTGTAAGGCGTGAACAATTGCTACCAGTTATAAATCATGAGGGGCATAATTTACTTCATGGGTTTTTAATTTCCTAGACTCATATGCAATTACACCATCATTCTAAATGAGTACTCCTCCCAATCATTTGATGGGCACATATGTTACAACCATAAAATGTCTATTTGGATCAGGTACCTTCAAGATGAGTGTCATAGTCAACTTTTCCTTCAGAATATGGAAAGCTTTATCACAATATTGTGTCCATATAAACTTCTTACATTTCTTTTCCAATGTTGTAATTATGTTGGTGATCCTAGAAAAGCCTTCAACAAATCTACTAGAATATCCTATTAACCCCATACAACTCCTTACTTCTGATATGTTCTTTGGAATTGGCCATTCCATTATTGCCTTTATCTTGTCTGGATCTACTACATTTGCTTATTTGGATATGATGTGGCTTAGATAATGAAAATCCTTCTTAAAAAATCCATATTTGGACAACTCACCATATAGTTGAATTTCTCTTAACCTCCGAAGACCTAATTGAAGATGTGTTATGTGTTCTTCCTCATTTTTAGATTATATCAAACTATTGTCTATGAACACCAAGATGAACTTATCTAGGTAATTATGTAACACACTATTCATTGAGTTCATAAATTCTGAAGGATCATTTATTACCCCAAATGGTACTACAATAAACTCATAGTGTCCATATCTAGTCTTAAAAGTAGTTTCTAGAATATCCTCCTTTATTCTTACCTGATGATATCTTGATCAAAGATCTATCTTCAAGAAAACCATTACTCCTTTCATATTCTTAAAAATGTCTTCTATACGAGGTAGGGGATATCTATTTTTAATCATGACCTTATTCAACATTCTATAATCAATGCATAATCTTAGAGTTCCATCTTTCTTTTTAATAAATAAGACTAGCACTCCCCAAGAAGGCACAATTGGTCTAATCAATCCTTTACTCAAGAATTCCTCTAACTAAATTTTAGGTTCCATCAACTTAGTTATGCTCATTCTGTATGTTGCTCTAGAAAGTTGCTTGGCTCCTGGTATAATATCAATTGAGAAATCAAATTCTCTGTTAGTGGGCATTCTAGGTAATTCTTTAGAAAACACATCCTCAAATATCCTTAATAATTGATACCCTTCTAGGGTTGGTTCATCTTTGCTCTCATCCTTATCATCTATCATTACCATGAATATTAGAGCTCCCTTCTTACTCTCCTTCTTCAGCTGCATAGCTGATATGGTTTCTACTTTTATGGGCCTTTGACCCCCTTAAATCATGACCCACCTTCCCTCATCACTAAGACACCTAACCAACTATCTATAATAGTCTATTTTATCTTGGTACTTGGTGAGCCAACTCATCCCTATTATCACATCATAAGATCCTAAAGGTGCTACAAATAGGTCTAAACTTTTCTCAAAATATAGAAGTTGTATTTTTGCCTTGGGTAGACATTAAGACACTTCCTTCACTACCTTATCCCCATACTAGACTATCCATGATTCATTCATGTAATTCAATAGAAGATAAATTTTTATTACTAATTCTAGAGAAATGAAACATTTTGATGAATTAGTATCTCTGAAAATTGAAATGGGTTTACCCAATAATTTACCTATAGCTTCAATTGACACATTTTGGTATCTATTTTGGAGATTCATTATGATAACATTGATCCTTTGTTGTGGTATTATCTGAGCCTAATTTACCCTTATCTATCCCTGCATCCTTGGGCACTCTCAGGCAAAGTGATTTCCTCCACAAGCAAAACATCCTCTTGGTGGGCCTTTTGGTACTGGGTTCTTTGGAGCATCACCAAAAATCCATGGTGGATACATTTGGAGATTATAATTCCTTTGATCATTCTTGTTATTATCTCCTCCCCTATTTTTATTCTTTCTAAAAGTATTTCTCTAATTTTGATTGCGTGAGGGTGCTCTGTCTGTTAGATTTGGTCTTTGGTTTTTATCCACAACTTGCTCTCTCCTAAAATCTAGTTTCCTTTTGAGATCATTATTTATGTCATTGTTAAAGTTTTGTCTCCTCAAAGCTAGGCCTTGCAAATTTCATTCCTATTTGAGGGATATTTCTATCACTTATTTCATATTCTTATGGTGATGAATATCTACTTCCACTCCTATGTTTGCATTCAGTCCTAAGATGAACTTTCTAGTCTAACCTCTTTCATCCTTCTGGTACATGGGCACATACCTAAGTAATTTAATAAATCTATCTTGATCCTATTGGACTGACATGCCTCCCTACCTTAGATTGTGAAATTTAATCATCTTCTCATGAAAGAATAATTTGGATAACAATATCTTCCTAAAATGGTGGTCAAATTGATCCCAGGTCATATTTTCCTTGGTTATTCTGTTCAACTCCTTCATGTTAGTCCACCAGCTAGCTACCTCTCCTACCAATTGATAGGATCCCCACAAAACCTTAGT
Organism: Torreya grandis; assembly: GCA_037957365.1. NCBI lineage: Eukaryota > Viridiplantae > Streptophyta > Pinopsida > Cupressales > Taxaceae > Torreya > Torreya grandis. Next base: position 1,388,520 of record JARHVA010001257.1, read on the forward strand.
TGTATCATTGTATTTTCTCAAGTCAAAGTACTTACACATCTCATTTAGCCAATTCTCATCTCCTTCACCTAATTTTTTTCCATCAAACTTAGGGGGTAAAATCTTCTTCAAATCCTTGCTTAGATCAGAAAATGAAAATTTAATTATGGGATCTACAACCTCCATTTCATTTATGGGTGGTGGATTTTATTTAGGTGGATTATCAAGGTTAGGTTCTAATATGTTTTCTACATTTCCTTTCCTTGACTTAAGATCATTAATGACCTACTCAAGTGTGTCTATTTTAATTCTTTGCTTGGTCAATAAATTGATGAGGATATTTATCCTTGTCTCTCTATTTTCTAGAACCTATCAATCAATATTTTAGTTATTAGGTTCTACGTATCTCACATTTTCCCTTCAATTTCTAGTTGATCATCTAGGTCATACCATTTGGTTTCCTAATAGAAATAACACAATCCCTTAATTTTTCATTCAAGATAATTGATAGCATAATTCATTTTTTGGATAACTCTATTTTCTCATACATGCTATTAGTGATCACATTCACACATAGTATTGACAAAAAAAAGTAAGCATTTGATAATTTCATTCATCTTTTAATTACATAGAGTTTTTAGGTTTATAGAGGACAAGATTTATGACTATAAAATACAGATGTCTGTATAACATTTATTCAAAAATTATTCTAAATAGAATCTTCTTCATGCAGTTTCATTTCTTCAGGAACATCATCTTCTGAGTGAATCATATATTGGTGGCATCGGTTATATTCCTTACATACGTTAGTCCTTATGTAAGGTGCATCATAACCCATTCCAAATGGAAAATCTATTATTGTTGAGGGCCTCTTAAATGGACATTTGACTAAAGGTTCAATCATAGCTGGTTTTGTTTTAACTGGGTCCACTTTCAAAGATTTTATTTTACTCTAGATTGTAGCTATTATATCCACTCTAGATTGTAGCTATTATATCTAAGTCAGAGATGTAAATAGGTTCTTTTGAATTGGAGGGAAATTTTATCATGTCTAAACAAGCAATTTCAACCAAATTAGTTTTTAAAAATTTTCAATTTTCTCAACAAATTATCATCAATAATTAATATTTTAATAAGTGTATATTGTAGTAGGCTTAAGGCCTAGCTTTTGAACCCTTGCTTTGATACCACAATGTAGAGACCATAAATCTTATCATAAAACATATAATTTTATTTTTTTAATTAATGCTCTTTTATGGATATAACTCAAGTATACATTATCCTATCAAATATCTTTTGTCAAATGGACAAGCATCTAATCATACAGATCAACCATTCTTTTGCCAAATGGGCAAGCAACTAACTATACAGATTAGACATTCTTTTGCCAAATGGGCAAGCATCTAACTAAATAGGTTAGGCATCTACACATGAGTAGGTTATGCTTTGGCTAGAGACTTGACTAATCAAGATCATCAAATATTAAGTCGCTCATTATTCACCACTCATATCTACTAGATAAGCACTGAGGCTATCATGATAGTAGCATATATAAAATAAATAACAAAAGGTTGCATTTAGTTTAGATCTTTGAGAACTAAAACCATCTAACCAGATCCTTCTGAGTATATTATATAATTTTTATCTTTACTTTTTTTATTTAAACTAGGGCTTTATTATAATGATCTTGCCTTTTTATTTAATTTTAATCTTGTTTAGTGTATAACCCCAACTCCATCCTACTCACGTATGTAATAGAAGCATTTTTTACTTTCCAGACTGCTTACATACATACTTTCGAATAGGATAAAGGTGTAGTATACATGTAATTTTATTTTCTATTCTACCTTTCATGTGCACTGTAAATCTGGGTATGCAGTCCTTTATGGGGCTCAGTTCTCCAAATAGTTTCTTTGTGATTGCTACCAAAATAAAAGTGTATAAATATCAATTTAAGTGACTGAATACTTGTTTAACTAAACTAACCCTAAACCTTAACAAGAAATAAAAAAAACATTTACAAGGTACATCCCCTTTCTACTTTTTATTTACATCAGCAATGTTTTTAATCGTTACTTTAATCAAATTAATTCTTACAATTGTTGTTATCAAAGTTTCATTATCTGAAATCCATATGGTTGGTGGTTTCTTGATAATAATTTGTTTAACACTTTCAATCCATGTGTTTATTACTCCTTTTTGGTGATACTAATTTTTGAGTAAGAAATATACTTTCTCTATTTTATTTTATAAGTTCACAAATTAGAATAATTTAAGTTAGTCAAAGTCATTTTCTTATCTTAATTAGTGTTGTTGACCAAGAAGGATTATCTCACCCCTTGGTCTTAATGACACAACATGGTCCTTATTTCTTCCTGATGATTCATAAGGATGATGCCCAGACATCATTATTATAGTTGTGTTAGGCTATGGATGCATAACTCAATCATGATGACATTACCGGTAAACGTGAGTCAAAGACACCGATTAATATTGAATGCTATGTAATTTTGTTTAACCTTAAATTCTTAATCTAAGTTGACATTTAAAAAGAAAAGAATACTTAGATTAAATTAATGCATTATATTTCAAAATCAAATTCTTGAGTAGGAAGGTAGAAAAAAAATATGTAACATAATCTTCTAGTTTAGTCCTTATGTCAATTTTTTAAAATTGATATTTTTGACAATTACATCTTTAGTCTACTTAGGTAAAGTCTTCTAGAAAATAACTTATAGACATGTAGTTTAACAATACTATTTTGAACTTGAATTTAATGTTAAATAAATCTTTTATACATACAATTTCACCATCAATCATTAAGGCACATTCTTTGACACATTTTTTATATTTCTCTCACTGAAAACCAATATTTATAAAACAATTATTATTTTATCCAAAATAATACACTTGTTATTTATCCAATGAAACTTATAAATAAATCACATTATTTTTTACGATAATAAATACTATGATTTCATTTTATTATAAAATAACAATTTATTATTGTTAAACAAATGAATACTAAAAGCACTTATTTGATTTTATTTTATTATCACATTAAATATGTGATTAATAATGATTTGGAATTGCTATTAATGGAAGGGAATGTTGGAATGTAGATGTGAAAGTTGTTATAAATGAAGCTATTAAATCTGGAGGAGTATCAAATATGTCTCATACTTACACCACTATTAATAGGAAGCTAGGGATGTTAGGCATATTCACCTTTTCTATCAAAGATGAGCAAGAAAGACGTCTTGATTAATATAGATATTAAATATTGTTGATTTCTTCTATGACTGATGAAATTGAACTAACCTTCAAATCACCGATCATTTCTGTACTCCTCTTCAAAGCGTTGACCTCCCTTATACCTTTAAGCATCGATCTATTCATCAAAACGTTGATCCCTTCCTAAGCGTTGGCTTCTCCTTCCAAGCGTTGGCTAATGATCGGGTTTGTAACAAAATGTCGTGCATCCTCAGTATAGATGCATCTCTATATTGACTCTATATAACAAATAGAAGAACAAGATAAACTCGACCTCAAATCCGACTCAATTAAAGGAACACGTTATACAGATCCTCCTCACCTTGACTTTTCTAAAACTGACGCTTCAGATCTATCATTAATGGTCCTTTTCCCGGCACCAATGGTCTTATCCAAAATAGGCAAAGGCTAGTTGTGTAACGTAGATAGTCGATCTCTTTATAAAGGCATCCGATTGACACCCATATCGAATCCCTGTATACTCGGCTCAGTCTCGGTAAACAGACCAAAATGAACACTGTACATTTCTTCCCTTCGTTATTCTGTTGCTGAGTTCTCCATCGCTAAAACTTTGTCTTTCATGATCCTCCATCGGGATTGAGGACCCTAATGTTGAAGTTGTAAAAGCTTTGTCTTTAAATGACCTCAAACGTCGACCCGGTTCGGGCCAAGCTAATACCCTACGTCCATTTACAGACACATCTTTCATGGGTTTCAAAAAAGAAACATTAATAGGCTCATACCCTCCTTGATTTGACCTTTACTCGGGTTCTATCCACATGTTCGCTTGGTCTGTATAATTGGCAAGGTTCTCTCACCAACTCCTCCATAGCTGAACGTTTTCTTTCAGGGATTACGCCACCATGTCCAACTGACCAAGCCCATCACCTGCATTCATATTCCATAGTCCAAACAGCGACGCCGAAGTGGGTCACTTCCCTCATGGTCGAAGGCCATACCAATGACAAAAAAGCCTCCTACTGGTTTGGTACCTCCTTACCAATATATCGTCCTTCGCCTCCTCCTCCCCTCTAAACATGAATGCTCATGTTTTTATAAACTTTTTCATGCAAATCTCCTTCATCCAAGATTTTTAACTCTCTCTTATGCGGCAATGGTCCCTCCCTTCACGCTATTACCATTTTCGGCTCCCCTTTCCGCCTGAGTTCGACGGCCCTTAACTATTTCTTGTGTGGTAGTGAACATGGTAATAAACCCTCTGTTTGCATGGCCAAAGCATAAGTTAAGTGAGCGGTTACTTGGGAGGTGGAGCGTAGAACTTAGGGAGGCGGAGTGGGTCGATCCAAATTGGGAGTAGTTAAATTCAAACTCAAAGAAAGATATTTTATAACTGAATGTTTATGATTGTCCCCCTTGTGTGTGGCGTGGTAGAAGGATCAGTCAGCATGCATTGGTGGATTTGGTACGTAGGGTGCAGGCTTGGGTGAGGTGGTAGATTGAGGTAGCTTTAGGTTGCATTTCTCTTATTTTAATGTTGTTAGGTTATGGTTTCACGTAGGATTTAATAGGTATAAATAAAACAAATTAATAATCTTAAATTATTTATAATAATATAATTTGTTAGGTTTTAAATTAAATATAATTAATAACTTAAAATTATTTATAATTAATTAATAATTTTCAAAATTATTTATGAAAAATATATTTAATTTTAAATAAATGAACTATTTACAAAATATAGTTTATTTTGTATGTTTTAAGGTTAAAATAATTCAATAATTTATTTTAGTTTATTTTTTTTTCATATAAAAATAACTTTTTGACGATTTTCAATTTTATCAAATTGATAAATTTTTGTCTAAATTAATCTATTCATTGCTTTTTTATGCATATATATTAACACAACATTGCATATAATTCTAAAAAAAGAAATAGCTTTAATATTTTAAGGATTTAATTTCCTAACTCTTGGAATTTGAAAATGAGATTAAATTTTTACCTTGCAATCTTGCAAAATCCCATCGATGACTTGATAGAATTTTAAAATCAACGCAAAATTTAATTTATCTTAAAAATCAACTCATCCTGTCATAAATAATAAATGAGGTCCAAAACAATTTAAAGTATGAGCATGAGTCCACAATGTAGGAAGAGAGGTCGTTACATTGACATAATCAAACATTCCTTCCTAATGTTATGGTTGAGTGTATTCCCTTGATTAGATTCCTTGCATAGTCCCTACTTGTACATAGCCTCTTTATTTCTCATGAATTATTTTCTTATTCTTATACACATATTCAAACCTTTTTTTTTTTTCTTCATGTGTCATTTTTGGGCACTTTTCCTCTTAATTTCTATAACCCATTCGAACATCCTAAGCAAACCATCTTACTATGTTGTTAAATTTACACATATTTCATAGTAACATATACATGCCTTAAGCTACAATATGTACTTTCATGCTTACATCTACATACTTATACATGACTTCACATGAAAATATATTCCATCCTTACAAATATTACATCTACATTGGGGGCATTGCACATGCCTTCCTCCTTGCCGTGTTTTGCTTCAAAATTTTCCGATCCTTCTTATACTTTTAAACACCATGCTTTATTTTTATTTTCATAGTGTTTTTTTTTTTTTTTTTTGCGTGCTTGTTTATTTAATTTAAAATATGAAAAATACAATATATGTATATATGTTAAAAACACCAAAATATTCAAAATATTATGTAAAAATGAAAAAAAAAGGACATGTAGGCATCTCTATATGATGTTGACTTTTTTTTTGTTATGTCATCTAAACTTATATTTTAGTATATAACATATTTTAAAGAAATAATCCTTATAAAAATGTATTTTGAGTTTGAAATAGGACAAAGATTATAGTGAAAAATAGTCTTCATACAAGGAAAAAAGATTTTTTGATCAATTTTTTTAAATACAATCAAATTGGAGAAATCTATAGTAGGTAGACATTATTGTACTACATAGTTATCTCCTACCATTCCCCTATTCTTATGTATATTCTATATTTATGTCTATTTATCAATTGGTCATAGGGACCTCTTGCACAATTATTGTACACAAAACAAAATTGACATTCATATATCAGTACATTTTCTAAACTAAAGCATACATTCACATAATTTTATTCTAGTGGAGCCTCTTACCCAAAAACCTTGCTTAGTTGATGGCATCATGTTATTCAATATTAATACATTACAGGTTTTAATTACTCATAATGTTGTTTCCATGTTGATCTAAAAATGAAAAAAATGCTTCAATCATTCATTCTATCCTTGCATATGTCTTGGTGAAAAAGTTACATGCTAAATTGAAACATAGATACATATCTCATATTTATTACAACTCCATTTGTTGTATGTTATTGTTACATGTTCATTTTAATTTTTAGAGCATGTATTCAAAACTTATTTGTTCATTGTATGTAGCCCTTAGCATTTTGTATGTTCGACATACACCTTGTTTGTCCTACTCAATCATGGATTTCTATTTGTGGCATTTCTGACCTTTTGTGCCTTATATGACATGTTCATGTCCCATGTATTTAGCCTTTGGGATCCATGTGTGACATTTATAAAAATAAAGTAAGTTCTTTAATATATATTACATGTCCCTTTTATGAGGCCTCTATGCCTCCTTGCATAACAATTGTTTCACTTTGCTTTCAAACTTTCTATTTGGCTCCTATGGTACCATGATTCTTATCATGCACTAATATTTATCTACTTATCTACCTATGCTACCATGATACACATCATGCACATATTATCTATGTGCTTCAGTGATTTAATTATTTTTATTATAATATGTTTACTAAATACATATGCAACAATTGCATGTTTAAAATGCTCAATTCATTACTATAATAATATATCAAACATACATGATGCAAAATAAATACACAAATTTTTTAAATAATTCAGCTTGACATATAAGTTTTTTTAATACAAGTTCAATATATTCAAATTATACTACATGTTCATCAATGTTTCACAAATTCTCTAACATTTTATTTTGAGATAAGTGATTTTACAGGCAATCTGCCTCACATAAAAATGAGGACATCACTAAGGGCCTTTTTTAAATCAATAGTTTTTCAATTGTGGCAACTTACAATATGCACAAATATTATAATTTAGAAAATATGGAAAAATTCATCTCATTTATGTTCTCCACTCATGGAGTTACTTAAGCACATACACACTTATGCAAAAATAGTACAAGGCTTAAAATAATATTAAAATATCGCATTTAGCACTCTATGAGTGATTTGAGCATGATATAGATTCACAACCAAGATTCTATTTTGAAAATAATAGATTTCTCTTTTTAAAAGTATCAAGCATCAAGAAATTTTACAAATTTATAGTTCAAATCTAGATCCATTTGTAATGACATAATATTTATTTTTCAGGTGGACCACATTTGATATTAGTGATCCTCCACATCATGGTTTGAATTCAGCAACTATCTACTAGATCCCACATCTTCTCTTTAAAATTTATCAAGTAGACTGCATGAGAGCTTAGTGAGGCTTAGTGTTTTGATTACATTTTAGTGAACCACTTTGTTGGTTCCCATATTTTTTCACATTTTTAGATTAATCTATAAGGGTTTAAGCATGCATTTTTCCAACTCAAGAATTTACACACTCAGGGATCACATTTCCATTACTTTAGTAATTTATGCATCACTAGAATGGGGATGGGGTGGCAAAAGGGGAGGGGAGGCTAAAACAGAGAGGGGGGTGGAGGGGTAGGTAGAGAGGCACAAATGTAGACATTGAAATTAACTCACAAAATACATGGCAATACTAGTCCTTAACATTTTACCTTATCTATCCAACTCACCATGCTGATGTCCATTTATCTATATGACAGACTTCTATTTCTTGAAAATTCTATGAACATATTCTAAACTTCCTTATTGTGTTCATAAATGTTCTTAATTAGCATGCACTTCATCATTAGTTCAATTTTAGAAACCTCTATCTAATATAGACAAATATGCATTAGGAAGACATTGTGCATTGTGTATCTCAATTAACGTAAATAATTAAAAATTTATTGTATAATATCAAATCATGTGTTTCACTTGAACACCCCTGGTGACTATCTAACACTCGCTTACAATGCAAATTTCTAAACCACTTATCTATTCAACAAAGATCCCTACTACAATTCTTTTGTAGTAATATAGTTATTAGCCATGTTAAAATTGTCTTATTACGAGTTGAGGTCATCCTTTAAAATGTTTTACACAATTTTAGTAAGGACAAGTATAATATAATTTGTAACAATTATTTTCAAAGACATCTCTCTAATCTTAACTCTACTTTAAACTATATTTAACAATTAACAACTTTTGTAAATTTTATATATCACTAGATTTTATAATAGGATGTTTGTTTTACCTCCATTATATTATGTTTAAAGTTTAAAATAATTTATAGTTAGTTAAATCACACTTTATTAATTCTAAGTTTAAACACATATCAATGTGACTCCGCTTGTCAATTTAAATAGATGGAGTATCAATAAATAAAATTGTGTTTTTCTTATTCTAAATGCATCATTATAGTCATGTATTGATTTACTTATCGTGTTAAAATAAATATCTTAATATCATGCAAACCAACATTCAATAGTCATAAGACTTAAAATAGAGGCACGAATATTGGAAAAAAAAATAAAAAAGACCAATCAGCCAATAAAAGTTGATTTTTTAAAAAAAGAAATGGCAGATTTTGGAGAAGAATCAAAATTGACAAAACTTAATTAGATTAAAAATCAAATATAAAATTTAGACTTTAAAAAAATCTATTATAGATAAAATATGAAGAATATAGGGAGATGACATATCCCCGTAGAGAGGGATAAAGAGTTGCACGGAAAACATGGAAAAATAAAGACATCACTAGTGTCACAAAATTATATAATTTTTTTTCAATAACAAGTAAATATTAATAATGATCCAAAATCACATAAATATAACATTGTATCAAACAATTATATTTAAATTAAAGTTATATATCTTCAAAATTTTAGATTTTGATGTTTGTGTGCACATACAAATCAAAAAACACAAATAAATGCACCTAGAAGGATTGAAGAATAAACTTTAACTCAAACTTTCATGTGTTACTCGAAGTTAATATTAAATTTAACAATATTTTTTAATTTGAGATGAGAATGAGGTTACCTTATCATAGGTTCTAGCTCATCCAAATAGAAAAATAGAAAAGCCTTATCTCTTCCCTATTTGCATGAATGTTTTGACTACAACTTAGGGTCCTTGAATTAACATCAATGCTCCTATTTATACCATGTAAATATATGTTGTACATGTAAAAACCAAAACCATTTTCTATCATATCATTTATATGAAATTGATAATAATTAAACTAACAAATAACTAAGGAAAATGAATATTAGAATGATTACACATCGTGATATGTCAATTATGCCATTATACATGTAGAATATATAAATTTGTATAAATTAACAAGAATTATAATTATATGTTGTGTACAATATGCTTATGATTCTCTACTATGTACCTCCTAGCTGTAGAAATAAATATCTTATAAATTTGTGATGTGCACTTTCAATTCTGTAAAGGAAAATATCTAAATTATATCCTACCAACTGCCTCTATAAAAAATAACTTTAGTATGTTTAAATACTAAATATAGAATAAGCAAATTATATGTTTATTTTTTAAGTGTAAGATAATTTTCATGTCACTCATATTTTATAAGAAAAAGATTACGCGTATCATATTTAAATTATAAAAATAGAATTAAAATTAAAATAAACTAATCACATATTCAATAACGCATAAAAATAATATGATACAAATATATAAGTCACTCAAAAGGATAGTACCACTAAGGGTATAAATCCTATAAACTATATAACATCATGAAATATATACTTAACTAATGAAACATCGAAATGGTGAATGGAAAGATAAACGACATAGTAGCATGAATAGGAATGTACATCGTAAATTGGTATGGTACAGAATGTGCAAGCAATTATTACTGTTGATTGTTAACCTTCATGATAAGGTAACTTAATATAATGACTTGATAAAACTCAACATATAAATTGCATGTCAACTGAGAAATAAGAATATTGTTTCATTTGAAATTTTGATTAAAGTGATTGGAGTCTCGAGAGAGACACAATGAGATTCAGTTCTTCAATGATTGATCACTATTCATGAGGTCCTATTAGCTAATATATCAATACAACTGGCGAGTAGCTAAATTTTTCAAAATTGGCAATATCAAATCATTTTTGAAAAAAAAAAAATGTTTTCCAAACTTTTAAATTGACTATTTTGTGACACAAATCACAGGTTTGGTTATTTCTTTTTTGAGCTTGTGTACAATTTTGAGTTGATATTCTTCAATTTCAAAAGTTTATATTCGATTTTTATAAAATACAATTTAATGTTGGTGATAGACAGTATTATTTTAGTACATGGAAATTCAATTTTGATCGCAAGTATTATTCCACAAAATATATATCAAATTTATATTATTACTGTGAACTCATTTCCTTATCTTTTATTGTTGTTTTTTTTTAACGCAAAATGACATAAATAGTCGGATTGTCCCCAGATGTATGCTGTAAAATTGAGTTCAAAGAATCAACAATATTTCGAAAACATTTTTTTAGGCTATGCTAGTCTCCCATAGACCATATTGTATTATACACATCTATTTCCAATATTAAAAGTAAGATGGAATACTGAAATATGAACATTTTGGTGAATTACAAGAGATGTCACTCTGACCTTCGAGGATGTATGGATGATATATGCATCTTAATTAATTAAAGTGAAGATAGATGTCATCGAGGACAACCGAGATGAAAGTTGGGTAACAAATTTAATTTATTACACGAATAGTAATGAGAGGCATTTCTACCCTTTTCTTTGATTTTAAGGCCATGGATACTTGCTGTATAGTTAGTGTTTATGGATGTGGGACATTATCTAAGATGTAGAGGAGGGTTGTATTATATATATTTAGGTTTAATATTTATTATCTCATTTGTATTATATACATTTCAGGTTTACGTTGTAGGTTCGAAATAGGTATTGGATTAAAAATGTGGGTCTATGAAGTAGCGTTACATTGCAAAAACATAACTGAAGGAGAGGAAGAGCGGATGTGTAGTGATAATTTTTCATAAAATAGCAAAACTATTTTACAATAATCTTACAAGACTATTAAATCATAAATGAGCATTCCTCTGGTATGATCCTACAATAAAGATGGGCCTCACTAGTTAGTTATTTGTTATTCCTGTAACATTTATCAACTGCGTGAAATCGTTGTACGAGTGGAGGGACCATGTCGTGCAAATACATATATTCCAAATAATTCACACTTTCTATCAACATAACTCTCTAAATTTCGATAATAAATAATATGGGACATACACACCAAACCGGTACAGAATTGACCTGCAACGCCATCAAAGATAAATCTGAGCACGAGAAATGTGATCTTTTAAGTTTGGCTTTGAGATTCTTTTAAATTCCATGGAAGATAGGCGACTACATTTAAGTTATCCAACCTATATTCATATTCGAGTTGACAAGAGACACAAATAAGATTTCATGAGCACATAATGAGTCTTCGTTTACAAAAGAGAAGATTCACTGTATCATGAATTATGATATGACTATTTTGATAATGTAGGATTTTATATATAATCATACATCTTAGATTTGAGAGTTTAAGTGTAGGTACGTGGGACATGATCAATACTCTGGTAAATGTCAATTCCCATCAATCTTCTATTGAAGTTGAGGTCATCTTTTGTCAAGTTTTAGTGTCATTGTCAGTAGAAGTATAATATAGTCTGCAAAAGTTATTTTTCAAGGATATCTCTTTAACTTTAATCTTACCTTTTATATTTAACAATTCACAACTTCTATAAATTTTTTATATCACTGTTATAGTAGGATTCTTGAATCATATTTAAAGTTTAAAATACTTTATAGTTAATTAAAGCACGTTTCATTAATTTTAAAGATAGACACATACTCATGTGATTCTGCTTTTACATCTAAATAGATGGTACATCTATAAATAAAATTGTTTTTTAAAATAAATACTTATTTCAAATGCATCAATATAATCATGTATTTATAGACTTCTCAAATTAAAATAAATAATTTACTAGCATGCAAACAAACATACAATTGTCATAGGGGAAAAACAAATTGGCACAAATATCAAGGGGATGGCAGATTTTGTTGAAGAACCAAAATTAACAAGAATTAAAATAAATTGAAAATAAAATATAAAATAGACTCAAAAACATCGAATATAGATAAAATAGGAATAATATAGAGAGAAAACATGGACACTCAGAGAGAAGACTAAAGAGTCCCAAGGAAACATAAAGATGTCCCTAGTGTGAAAAAATTATATATAAAAATTTCAATAAGAGCTAAATCTGAATTAATATTCCAAAGAACATAAATACAATAATACCGTAACAAAAAACTATTTTTGTATAGAAATTATATATGTACTAATAATGAACCCAAAAACCATCAAGGCAATGAAACTACCAATAGGCCAAGATCTGAAACAATAATACAAAATTGATTCATATTGAATGACTTGAAATAATTACAAACCCAAACCATGCTTAAATAAGCCTAAACTCAAAATTAGAGTCTACATGTAAAAAAAAAAAAAAAAAAAAAAAAACCCCTAAAAATACTTATTTTTAGGAGCGGATATTTATATTAAGTTACCACGTAAGCACCCGTAGCTCTAAAAATCTCCCAAAATATTCTAAACATTGTATTTAGACTATAGAACGGAATTAAACTGAAGTTAACATCCAGTCCTAAAAATATACAATTTTTAAAAATAGGAAAACCTAAAAAACAAAATTAAATCATAAATTTAGACTCTCAGATGATCACATATAGCCTCCAAAAAATATCGCAAACATTTCTAGGCAAGTAGAACTACCTCAGACATCAACAAAGTTTTGATACAATCTTTTTGGTACATGGAAAAGCTCAACCGGAGTTATGGGTCAAAAGTTATGGCCTCTGAAAGGTTGGACTATTTTTTTTGCATCATTCTCCCCTAGATGAAAATATTTCAGCTCTTGCAAGTTGCCCTTATTGTACTAATACCATTTTTTCTTGTCAATCTTCTCCATCTCTCATTCTGTAATCCAAGTGTTGTCTTCTTACTGTAATCCTTCCCACTACACCAAATACCTCTTATAATTCCCTTGCCTTGTGCTTATTGTCTTCATATCCAAAACATGCACTATTTTATCCTTCTTCTTCTTTGAAAACTACTACTCCCAATTTACTTCTTTATATTTATCATCTTTACCATCTTCCTAATAGAATTCATATAAATCTAAAGCATTAAATACTGAGATATATCAAAATTATGTGGTAAACTCACTTTATAAGCATTGTCATTGATTTTTTTCACAATTTTGCATGGTCTAATTCTCTTGTACTTCAACTTATTATATGTGCCTTTTAGAAATCTTTATTTTCTCAAGTAAACCATTAGCAACTCTCCTTCAAATACCTTAGATCTTCTTTTAACATTTATTGTTTCTTTCTATTTCTCATTACTTTCTTAAATTATCTTCATACTCCTTATAACTACTGCATAAGCTCTACAAACGCTTCTGAATCATCACTAATTAAATCAGTAATTGGTAATTGTACTAAATTTAAAATACTCAGGAATTTTCTCATAAATAATTTGAAAATGTGAATTTATTATTGATCTATTCACTAAACTATTATATGCAAACTCAGCTTGTGGTAAAGCCAACTCCCATTGCTTAGGCTTCTCTCCCACTATGCATCTCAAGAAATTTCTCAAACTCCTATTCATAACTTCTATTTGTCCATCTATTTATGGGTGATATGTAGTACTGAATTATAGCTTAGTACATATATTCTTTCATAAAAAATTTCAAAAATGACTTAAAATTTTTCTTTCCTTATCTAAAGTAGTAGTTATTAGAACACCATGCAATCTCATAATATTCTTAAAAAAGAATTCTTCAACTCTAGTGGCATCATTGGTTATCTTACATGTAATTACATGAACTATTTTATAAAATTTGTATACAATAATAAAAATTGAATCATTACCTATGTATGTTTGTCAATTCCAAAATAAAGTCCATACCCAAATCTGTCCATGGTCCTCTTAGAACTGGTAATGGCATGTATAGTTTAGTATTTTGTGTATGTCATTTATCCTCCTAACATATTACGCACCATGAAACATATTTTGTCACATCTCTCTTCATCATTGGCCAAAATTACTTTTCCTCCACAAAAGATATTATCTTCGTCTTACAAAAATGTCTAGTCAAACCACCACTATGTAATTCTATTATTATATTGTCTCATAGAGACCCAACTGGAATGCATAATTATTTCATTTTGAAGAGATAATCTTCTTGTATAAGATACTCATTATGAATAATATATATCCCACATGTTAATTCATTCTTGCACTATTCAACTATTTTTCCAAAATATGGATCAATATCATATAATTCTTGGATAGCTTTAAATCTAACTACTTCACTCACCATAATAGTTAATAATGCTACCCTTCTACTCAATTCATTAGCTACTTGATTCTAACTTTTTGATTTATGATTCAACACAAAAGTATACCCCTGGAAGAAAGAAATCCACTTTGCATGCCTACTATTCAACATCTTTTGTGTATTCAAATACATCAAAGCATCATGATTTATAAATAGTATAAACTTCTTAAACACCAAATAATGCCCCCAATGTTTTAATGTCTATATAATTGCATAAAGTTCAGCATCATAATTAGAATACTTTGTTTATACTTCATTCAATTTCTCACTAGAATATTCTATTGTATTTCTTTCTTGACTCAACACAGCACTAGTTCCCACAAATGAAGCATCACAATCAACCTCAAACACATTTCTAAAATTTAGTTATGCTAAAATTGATTTTTTTGTAATCTTCTTCTTCAAAAATTCAAAACTAATTATGGTTGTTCTAGTCTATGTGAATTATTTTTCTCTCATGCAATCTATTATTGGTGCAACAATACTACTAAAAAATTTAATATTTCTTTGTAAAAAGTTTCTAAACCGTGAAAATATTTAACTTCTATAATGGTTTTTGGAAAAGGCCACTCAACAATTGCCTTTATCTTTTATTCTTCTATTTTTACATTTGTTAAAACTATAAATCCTAAAAATATGATATTCTTCTACATAAACCTATACTTCTTCAAATTTACATACAACTTCTCTCTTAACAAATCTATTACTATTATCAAATGATCTAACTGTTCTTCTTTAGTCTTACTATATATTAAAATATCATAAAAATAAACAACTATTAACTTACCAATATATTCTCGTAGCACTATATTCATCACCCTCATAAATGTGCTAGGTGCATTAGATAATATGAATGGGCATCACCATCCACTCATATAAGCTATCCCTAGTATTGAATGTAATTTTCCACTCATCTCCTTCATGAATTTGAATATGATAATAACCACTCCTTAGATTCTTGGTAAAATATTTTGTTCTTGCAAGCACATCCATCATATCATCTAAATGAGTTATAAAAAACCTATAATTTATTATAATTTTACTAATTGATCTACTATCCACACACATTTTCCATCCTCCATCTTAGTAATTTAGTAACATATTTATTTAATTTTGTATGTTCTATTGAACTCATCCTATAAGTTTCTTGAGTGGGTAGAGTTGATCTTAGAATTAAATCAATGTGATGTTGAATATCTCTCTTTGATGGTAAACCATCTACTAACTCATTAGGCATAACATCTACATATTCTATTAACACTCTTTTTAGTTTTGTTGCTATTGGTATCATTTTTGTGTCTTCATTCTTTGCTCCTAATACATAATAACATCATGTCACCTTTATATCTTTGATCATTTTTTTAGTAGAGATCATGCTTTCTTTCTTCTCTTCCTCTTTCAGAGGTAACAAAATTACATTTATAACACCTTTACAAAAAGTGTATGTGTTCTTTGCTTCTCCATGAACTAATTTCATGTCAAATTGCCACGCTCTCCCCAATAACACATGGAATGTGTCCATAAAAATAACATCACACCATATTTCATCATTAAAAAAAATTTATATGGAAAACTTGATTAAGCAACTTTTATCTACTGTAACTTCATTCTCTTTCTTAAACAATGAAATATGATAAGGATTAGGATGTTTTCATAGATTAATTTTAATTTCTCTATCTTTTTTTAAAAACCATATTTTCACAACTACCACCATCTATAATTACTTTGCATACATTTTTGCTTGAAGTACATCTTGTTCAAAAACTATTTAATCATAGCCATGCATCACCACCTTCTTTATTCTGCATTTTTTCTTTCCTTAGATTGATCACGATTCTTCTCATCATGAGATTCTCTCCAACATCTACTGGTGCAACTTTAGTATTCTACTCTTCTATTTCAACCTTAACTAGATTTAATTTTGGGTGATCTTCTTGCCTCCTATCTTGATCTTGATAGTTTAGACATTCAAATGCTCTATGCCCTTCTTCTCTATTTCTATAACAAACATAAGATTTCCATGGATTTCTAAACCATCCTCTAGCACCACCATAACCTCATCCTCTCTAAAATCTTCATTCTCTTTGTTGGTATTAAAACCCTTGCCTATTATCATCTTGCCTTTCTACACCACATGATGATTTACCTCTATTGGTATTAGACTCATCTCTGATGGTATTAAACCCTCCTCATCCCCTATTGGGAAGGGATCTACCTCTTCTTGTACCAAGAGACATTCTTATAAAATTATGTTTATTTTGTGTTTCTTCTACCTTCAAAGCTAATTGGTAAGCCTCCTCCATGCAAAGTGTTCTTTGTATACTTAATTCATCTTAAATATAAAATTTTAAAATATTTACATATCTTGCAGTCATTTGTTATTCTATTTAATCATGCTCCACTCTTATGGAAAGCTTATAAAATTTATCTGTATATTCTTGAATATTATCATTTTTTTACCCCAAATTATAAATCTTCTATATAAGGTTTGTGCATAATCCTTATGAAAAAATTTCTCTCTCAAATTCTTCTCTATCTTTTTCCATGTATTAATATTCTCTTTACCTTTTCTCTGACTCTCTTTCTATAGGTGTTCCCACAAAATCATTGCATGACCTTTCAATTTCATGCATGAAAATGTTACCTTCTTATCTTCTCTCATAGTCTTCCACTCAAGAGAATTTCTCCATGTTATTCATATAATATATCAACTCCTCTAGTTTTAAACTACCTCCATATTCTAGAATATTAACCTTGATTCCTTCATTCTTTCCTTCAAAATCCCAAACCATCATCTCATCCATCGATGGTGGTTTCTTTTGTTGTTCTTCTTCTTGTTGAACTTCTTCACCATGATCAGTTTCTTCCTCATCACCACCTCATCTTCTCTTCTAATTGGTGATAACTTCAGTTAACTATTGAAATTACCTTTATAGCTCTTATATAGTCAGGTTTATTTGCACAATATTTCCTCATCTTATTACCATGCCTTTTTCCTCTAAGATTCAAACTTGATCTAATACCAGATAATGAACTTGAAAACTATCAAGATAATAAAACTACCAATAGGTTAAGATCTAAAACAATAACTTAGAATTAATTCTTATTGAATGAATTGAAACAATTACATACCCACACCATGATTAAATAAGCCTAAACTCAAACATAGAGTCTACATGCAAAATTTGAAATAAAACTAAAACATTAAAAAAATGCCTATTTTTAGGAGCTATTTTTTATAATAAGTTCGCACGCACAGCTCTAAAAATCTACCAAAATATCCTAAACACTATAATTAGACTATGAGACAAAAATTCAATTGAATTTAGCATATGATCCTAAAAATATACAATTTTTAAAAATAGAAAAATCTTTAAAAAATAATTAAATCATAATTTTTGACCCTCGAATGATCACGTATGGCCTCTAAAAAATATTGAAAATATTTCTAGGTAGGCACAACTCCCTAGGATAGCAACAAACTTTTGATATTAATGTTTTGGCACTTAGAAGAGGTTAAATAAAATTACGTGTCAAAAGTTATGGGCTCTGAAAGATTGGCCTATTTTTTTTGCATCAAACAAATTTTTCATTTTAATATATGTGCACACATACATATCAAAGTAAAATCAAAAAGTTCACCTAGAAGGATTGAAGAATAAATTTCAACTAGAACTTTCAAGTGCTACTTGAAGTTAATACTAAATCTAATAATAATTTTAAATATGAAATGAGAATAAAGGTTACCTTATCATACATTCTAGCTCATCTAAATAGTAAAATAGAAATGTCTTGTCTCTTTACACTATTTGCATGAATTTCTTGACTAATATTGAGGGTCCTTGAATGAGCATCAATACTCCTATTTATACCATGTATATATATGGTATACATACGAAAAACCAAAACCATTTTTTTATTAAGGGTAAAAGTTGGGTTTTGAAAGAGGCCCACCCCTTGTACAAGGGAGAGATATAAAACAATAATAACAAAGTGCATCTCCTCTTCTAGTGAAGACAAAACAAGATGCAAAAACAAAGGATACAACCCCAAAGAGGAAGCAAATGATCACATAAAAACCCTAACCATCCTTAAAAAATATTAATTTCATTCTTTGAGGGACATATTAATGAACCTAAAAATTAACAAGATAAATAAAATTATCAGTAAGCTAATATTTTAAACAATAATGTGTATTGATTGATATTCGATGACTTGAAATAATTACAAACTCAAGTCATGCTTAAATAACAATCAACTCAAAATTTAGAGTTCACAAGTAAAAATTTAAAAAATATAAAATCTAAAAAAGATGTCTATTTTTAGCAGCCGCTATTTGTAATAAGTTTCACATGTAAGTGCGCACGACTCTAAAAATTTCTCAAAATAACCTAAATACTAAAATTAGACTATGGCATAAAATTTAACTGAACTTTACTTTCTATTCTAAAAATATACAATTTCTAAAAATAAAAAAATCTTGAAAAATCATTAAATGTTAATTTTGGACTATTAGATGATCACATTTAGCCTTTAAAAAATATCAAAATTGAATCTAAGTTGCCAAAATGGCTAATAATAGAATCGAAATTTTTGATACTATAATGTTGGTGCATGGAAGACCTCAAACTCAATTACGGGTCAAAAGTTATGGCCTCAGAAATGTTAGCCTATTTTATTGGCATCATTTTCCTCTAATTGAAAACAACTCAACTCTTACAAGTTGTCTTGATTATATTGCTACCATTTTTCCTTATCAATATTCTTTAGCCCCCATTCTGTAAACAACATGTTATCTTCTTACTACAATCTTTCTCACTACATCAAATAACTATTATAATTCCCTTGCCTTGTGCTCATTGTCTTCATATACAAAACCTACCCTATTTTTTCTTTCTTCTTCTTTAGAACTTTTTGCTCCAAATTTAATTCTTCATCTTCACCATCTTCTCCATAGAATTCATAAAAATTTGAAACATTAATTACTGGAGATATTTCAAAATTATGTGGTAAACTTATCTCATAGGCATTATCATTAATTTTCTTCACAATTCTGCATGGTCCAATTTTTTTGTACTTTAACATATTGTATGTGCCTTTTGGAAATCTCTCCTTACTCAAGTAAACCATTTCCAACTCTCCTTAAAATACCTTGGATCTTCTTCTAACATCTACTGCTACTTTATATTACTCATTAATTTGTTGTAACTTTCTTCTTAATCCTTGCAAATGTTGCACATGCTCTGCAAACACTTCTGCATCACCACTAATTCGATCTATAATTAGAAATTGTATCAAATATAAAATACCCATAGGATTGCTCCAATAAATAATTTAAAAATATGGCTTTCGTATTGATCTATTCACTAAACTATTATATGAAAACTTAGCTTGTGGTAAAGCCATGCCCTATTGCTTTGGCTTCTCTCCCACTATGCATCTCAATAAATTTTTCAAGCTTCTATTCACAACTTTTGTCTATCAATCTATTTGTGGGTGATATGAACTCCTGAATTGTATCTTATTACCCATCCTATTCCACAAAGTCCTTCAAAAATAAATAAAAAATTATGTGTCCCTATCGAAATTAATACTTTTTTAAACACCATTCATTCTCACAATATCCATTAAAAATAATGTTGCAACTCTAGTGGCATCATTGGTTTTCTTACATGCAAAGAAATGAACAATGTTAGAAAATCTATCTACAACAAAAAAAATTGAATCATTACCTCTCTGTGTTTTTGGTAATCTCAACATAAAATCCATACTCAGATATATCTATGGTCCTCTTGAAACCGGTAATTGCATGTATAGACCAATATTTTATGCATATTTTTTAGCCACTTGACATATTATGTACCTTGAAACATACCTTGTCACATCTCTCTTTATCTTTTTTCAAAAATATTTTTTATCTACCAAAATGTATAGCCAAACCACCACTATGAAATTGTCTTATTATACTGTCTTGTAAAGACCCAACTAAAATGCATAATTGTTTCCTTTTGAAGAGATAACCATCTTATATAAGATACTCATCATGAATAACATCTATCCCCATGTAAATAATTTTTTTCACTATTCAACTACCTTGCTGAAATATGGATCAGTATCATATAATTTTTTAATAGCTTCAAATCCAATTACTTCACTCACCATAGTAGTTAATAATGCTACCCTCCTGCTCAATGCATCAGCTACCTGATTTTATTTTCTTGATTTATTTTTCAAAACAAAAATATACCTTGCAAGAAATAAACCCACTTTACATGTCTATTATTCAAATTTTTTTGTGTATTCACATACTTTAAAGCCTTGTGACTTGTAAATAAGATAAACTCTGTAAGCACCATGTAATGCTTCCAATGTCTTAATGCTTGTAGAATTACATAAATTTCAACATCATAAGTATAATACTTTGTCCTTACTTTATTTAATTTCTCAATAAAATATGCTATTGGCTTTCCTTTTTGACTCAACATAGTACCAATTCCCATAAATGGAACATGACAATCAACCTAAAATAATTTTTTAAAATCTGATAATGCTAAAATTGATCTTTCTGTAATCTTCTTCCTCAAAATTTCAAAACATTTTGTGGCTACTCTAGTCCATGCAAATTCCTTCCCTCTCAGGAAATATATTATTGGTGCCACAATACTACTAAAATTTTTAATAATTCTTTTGTACAAAAATTCTAAACCATGGAAAATTTTTGCTTCTGTAATGCTTCTTGGAATGGGACACTCAACAATTTATTTTATATTTTATTCATCCATTTTCATTCCATCTATTGAAACTACAAATCTCAAAAATACCAAACTATTCTTTGTAAACCTGTACTTCTTCAAATTTGCATACAACTTCTCTTCTCTTAACAAATCCATTATCATTCTCAAATGTTGTAAGTGTTCTTCTTTAGTCTTATTGAATATCAAAATATCATCAAAATAAATAACCACAAACTTACCAATATATTATTGTAGCACTGTATTCATCACCCTCATAAATGTGTTAGGTATATTAGATAATCTGAATGGCATCACCATCCACTCATATAAGACATACCTAGTCTTGAATGCATTTTTCCACTCATCTCTTTCATGAATATGAATTTTATAGTAACCACTCCTTATATCAATCTTGATAAAATATTTTGCTCATGCAAGTAAATCCATCATATCATCTAAATGAGGTATGTGAAACCTATACTTTAATTTAAATTTATTAATTTCTCTAGTATCCACACACATTATCTATCTTCCATATTTCTTTGAAGATAGCAAAGTTGGCGTTGCACATGGACTCTTACTCTCTCTTATCACCTTCTTCCTAAAAAGTTTAGTGACCCCTATTTGTTTAATTTTGAATGTTCTGTTGGACTCATCTTATAAGCTACTTGATTGGGTAGAGTTGATCATGAAATCAAATAAATGTAATTCTAAATATCTCTCTTCATTGGTAAACTATTTGCTAACTCATCAAAGATAACATCTTCATATTCTTTCAACACTCTTGCTTCCTCTGTTGGGGTTGACATCATTTCTTCATTCTTTGCTACTAATGATAACAATAACCTGTTACCTTCATATCTTGGATAATTTTTTTAGTAGAGAGCATGATTTTTATCTTCTCTTCTTCTTTAAGAGCTAAAAAAACTAACTTTGTACCACCTTTATAGAAAGTGTATGTGTCCTTTGCTCCATCATGAACTACTTTTTGATCAAATTGCCATGGTCTACCCAATAACACATGACATGCATCAATCAGAAACAAATTACACTATATTTCATCACTATAAGTTTTTATTAAAAAAAAACTTGATTAAGCTCTTTTTATCTATTGTAACCTCTTTCCCTTTCTTAAACCATGAAATTCGATAAGGGTTAGGATGCTTTTTATATTGCAGATTTAGTTTCTCAATCATTTTCTTAGAAACCATATTTTCACAACTACCACCATCTATAATTACTTTGCATATCTTTCCACTTGAAGTACATCTTGTTTGAAAAATATTTGATTGAAGCCATGCATCATCACCTTCTTTATTTTATACTTGATCCTTCCTTAGAGTAATCATAGTTTTTCTCATCATGAGATTCTCTCCAACATCAGCTGGTGAAACTTTAGTGTTTTTCTCTTCTATTTTAGCCTCAACTAGATTTACTCTTGGGCAATCTTCTTGCCTCCTTTCTTGATCTTGATAGTGTGGACACTCAAATTCTCTATGCCCTTCTTCTCCAAACATATAACAGACAAAAGATCTATGCAAAATTTTAAACCATCATCTATCACTGCCATAACCTCATCCTCTCTGAAATCATCTTCCTCTTTGTTGGTATTGAAACCCTGACCTATTATCATCTAGCCTTTTTACACCACATGATGAATCACCTTAATTTACATTAAAGCCACCTATGGTGGTATTAAACTCACCTTATTCCCTTACTGGATGGGATCTTCCTCGTTTTAGACCAATAAATGTCCTTTTAAAACTTTCTATTTTGTTTTTCTTCTACATTCAAAGCTAATTGATAAGCCTCCTTGATGTTAAGTATTCTATGCATGCTTGATTCATCTTGAATAGATAATTTCAAAAAATTTACATACCTAACATCCATATTCTCTTATGTTTCATCATGCTTCACTCATATGGAAAGATTATAAAATTCATCTGTATACTTTCGTATACTGTGATATTTTTGGCTCAAATTCTAAAACCTTTTGCATAGGGTTTGTGCATAATCCACAGGAAGAAATTTCTCCCTTGGCTTATTCTCCATACTTTTCATGAATTAATCTTATTTTTACCTTTTCTCTATCTCCATTTCTACATGTGATCCCACCAAATCATTTCATGACCTTTCAATTTTGTGCATGCAAACTTTACCTTCTTGTCTTCTCTCATAGTCTTTCACTCGAAGAACTTCTCCATGCTATTCATCCAATATATCAACTCCTCTACTTCTAAAATACCTCCATAATCTAGAACAACAACCTTGATTCTTTCATTTCCTTCTTTTAAATCTTGAACCATCTTCTCTTCCATTGATGGTGGCTTCTCTTATTGTTCTTCTTGCTAAACTTCTTCATCATGATCTATGTCTTCCCTGTCACCATCTTATTTTTGTGCTAATTATTGATAACCTCTATTAATTGTTGAACTTGTCTCTATAGCTCTTGTATAGTCTGATTTATCTTTGTAACACCTCCTCATCCTCTCACCATTCTTTACTCCTCCAAGATTCAAACATGCTCTGATATCAGATAATGAACCTAAAAACTAACAAGATAAATAAAATTACCAATAGGCCAATATTTTAAACAATAACTTGTATTGATTTGTATTGAATGATTTGAAATAATTACAAACCCAAACCATGTTTAAATAAGTCTCAAATCAAAACTTAGAGTTGACATGCAAAAATTTATAAAATCTAAAAAAAATGTTTATTTTTAGCAACCACTATGTATAGTAAATTTCACATGCAAGCATGTGTATATCTAGTTTTCTTCTAAAATAACCTAAATACTGAAATTAGTGTATGGGACAAAATTCAACTGAAGTTGACTTTTGGTTATAAAAGTATACAATTTATAAAAATTAAAAATTCCTAAAAAAATTAGTAAACATTATTTTTGGACCCTTAGATGATCACGTGTGGCCTCTAAAAATATTAAAATCAAATCAGTGCAGAAAGAGCGACTACGGGTAGAATTAAACTTTTTGATATGATCATTTTGGCACATGGAAGATCTCAAATAGAGTGATGGGTCAAAATTTATGGCCTCTGAAAGGTTGGCTTATTTTTCCTGAATCACATATTAAGTGGTTTCAATTTCATCTTGCCTTTGCCTTGTTTTTCTTGCTCACAATTGTCCATGCCCCCCATTCCCTAGAATCTTGGTTGATAAGAATGGTTACTTCACTAGATTCAATAGGTTTAAAACAACCTTCATCACATAGAGTGGCTAAATGATTAATCTTATGAGGTATTCTAGCCATCAAACCCTCGCTTGAACCATCTATCACTCTTGAAACAGAATCAGCCTTTGGAAGGGCTCCAACTTCCTCACTCTATTCAAAAACCAATATTAATTCAGTTGTTTATGAAACTTCACTAACATTGTCTGAGTTTCATTCTTCTTCTGAGTCATCACAAGTTTCTCTATCTGAATCAGTCTCAGGGTTTGTAGCCTTCCACCATGAAACCCATTTTTTCCACTTAGTGATGCCACACACATCTACCAAATGCCCTGTAGAAAAAACATTTACAACAGTAAAATGGCAATTCTTTATAATCCATAGTTTGTTTCCAAGTTTGACCCTAGATAATCAAATCAATAGATGCTAGAAGTTTTTCTAAAACATTTTTCTAAAACTTGATTCGGGCAAAGGTTGTATACTGTATATTTATTATTGATGGGTTTGTATCTAGGAATTTACCCAAAGAATATCCTATAGATCTAAAGCAAAACTCAGTCCAAAACTGGAAAGGAAGACAAGGCATCCTTACCCAGATCAGTTTGGTTGCAAAAATTTTTGTTAATAGATCAAAAAAAGAATACCAGAGCTTAACCTATAAAATGCAACAACTCCAAGTCCAAAACTGTTTGTTAACATATCAATGTCTATATAGATTAATAATAAACAAGTTAAAAAATAACTAAACAAAATGAATATTAAAATCATTACACCTCATGCCTATTATCCCATCATATTTATAGAATATAGAAATTTATATAAATTGTCAAAAATTATAACTATATGTTTTGTATAATGTGTTTATGATTCTCTAGTGTCTACCCTTTAGTTGTAGAAATAGATATATTATAACTATATGATGTGCCCGTGAAAATATCTAAATTCTATTTTACTAACCACCTCTATAAAAAGTGACTTTAGTGTTAAATATAAAATAAATAATTTATATGGTCCTCTTTTTAAATGGGAAATAACTTTCATGTCATTTATATTTTATAGGAATATATTACATATATCATATATAAATAAAAGAAAATAACATTTGAAAATGAATCAATCACATGTTCAAACACAAAAAAATAATATCATACAAATATGAAGATATGAACAATTAACAGTATAAATCCTACAAAATATATACTCGACTAATGAAAGATCCAAGTGGTATTGGAAATGGTTTATGGAAAGATAAAAGATATAGTTTCAGGAGTAGTAACATAATATAACAACTTCACATATCTCTTTAAAATATAAATGCCATATTAACAAAGAAATAAAAATTGTGTTTCATTTGAAATTTCAATTGTGATGATTGGAGTCTCGAGAGAAAAATATACCAACACAATTAGGTGCATTTCTTCATTGACTGTACACAAGGTCCTGCTAGCCAATATTACTGGAGAGAACCTAAATCTTTTGAAATTGTCAATTTCAACTAATTTTTGAAAAAAATATGTCTTCCAAATCTTTAAATTGTGTAATTTGTATTACAAATCGTATGGTTTGATTTTTGCCTTCGGTACAATTTTGTATTGATATTCTTCAATTTCAAAAGTTTATGCTTGATTTATTTGATTGGTACTAAACATTATTATTTTAATATATGATAATTCAATTTGGGTTACGTTGCTCTCATATATATCAGATTTATATTATTATTATGGACTCACTAATTAAATTGTTATTAATTTTTTTTTTAAAATGATATAAATAGTCAAAGTGTCTCCAAGTATATGTTATAGAGATGAACTAGGTTCTAAGGTTGAATATAGAGGATAAAAAACATTTTGAATCTTTTTTTTTTTTTACGGGGGTCGGGCAGTGGGGGTCGTACTAATCTCTTATAGACCATATTGTATGAGACACATATATTTCCAACATTGGAAGTAAGGTAGGATACTGAAACATGAACATTTTAATTAATTACAGGAGATGTCATTGTAACCTTGGAGAATGTATAAATGATTATATGCATTTTGGTTAGAGTGAGGATAGGTGTCATCAAGGACAACTCACATGAAAGCTTGACAACAAATCTAAATTATTAGATGGGTGGTAATGAGAGAGGCATTTCTAACCTTGTTTGAAGTCATATTTTGTATGGTGATGCACCTTAGTAGGTGAGTGGCATAATATTTTATTATAGTTTTATTTGATTTTGTGGCCATGGATACTAGTGGTATAGCTATTGTTTATGGGATGTGGGGTGGTATCTAAGATGTAGAGGAGGGTTGTATTATATATGTTATGTTTTACTATATATTGTCTCATTTACATAAGGGTTTATAAATATTTACATATTAGGTCTAGGTTGATGGGTTTAAAGTGGCCACTGCACTA
This sequence comes from Torreya grandis, assembly GCA_037957365.1. Taxonomy (NCBI): domain Eukaryota; kingdom Viridiplantae; phylum Streptophyta; class Pinopsida; order Cupressales; family Taxaceae; genus Torreya; species Torreya grandis. The sequence continues at coordinate 1,415,738 of JARHVA010001257.1, forward strand.
AAGTATAGACCTAAAAACATATACTAATATAATGGTTCTTAGGTTTATTTGTTTTTAGGTTGGGACAAAGATTGTTCAAATAAATAAAATGTGTTATACTAAGTTGGGGATCAGATAACCTATGTTAAAGATGATATTAAGTAAAGATGAATAAATCTATATGTTTTAATAAATTAATTATATTAAATTTCTAAAATTACCTATATTCCATACATTTCACACAACTTATAATTTTATACTCTAAAATATCTTAATTCATTAATATAAATATCTATTACATTATATCATAACTTTTATAATTATATTCACTCCTCTATCTCTCACTTGTATACCTTTTATCTTACAATTACATTGTTAAGAACAAAATATACTGAGAGAGGGGGTGAATCAATATATTATATATCTTTTTTTAAATATGATTTCTTTTTTTAACCACTCAATCATATATTCAAGATATAAAATAAAATTGAAATAATAATTTGCACCACGAGAGAGAGAGAGAGAGAGAGAGAGAGAGAGAGAGAGAGAGAGAGAGAGAGAGAGAGAGAGAGAGAGAGAGAGAGAGAGAGAGAGAGCAAATTTTTACATGGAATCTCAAAGTGAGAAAAACCACAGAGAATAATCTCAAGTATATGAATGAGCACCAACTCAAAATATAAAGTTCACAAGTACCAACTTATAGGAGCACCAACCCCTTTGCCAAGCACCAACACAACAAAGATTCATGATTACCAACCCACAGGAGCACCAACCCCTCTTGTGTATAAAACACAACTATCTCTCAATGTTGTTTACTCAACAAATGATAGAACTCTATAATATCTCTTGCTTTTCTCTATTTGAAAACAAATAAAAAACATACACTCTCTTGTATATTACAAATGGCTTCTCAAGCCTTTATTTATATCTTTTCAAATGACCTTTGGCATTCACCCTTTGTGACCCTTCAATTCTCATGGAAAATGGCACCAAACTTGTATGACCCTTCGTATACTTGCATTTAAAAAGTCATATCATGACCCTTCATAAGCAAAAGTGTCCTTTCCTCTTTTTTCTTTATCTTGGTGACTTTTCCTATTCCTCAAAGTCTCTCTTCATGGAAAAATTCACTATACCTCTTTCTCTTCACATGGTGACTCTTGGAATTCCTCAAGATGACTTTTCAAGAGAAAATGCATCCCATTCCTCTTTCATCTTTTACCCCATGACTCTTTGACTTCTCCATGGGCCCTCTTTTGACTTATATGAAACTAAAAATATATTCATTAATATTAAATAAATATTAACATATATTAGCCAAGATATGAATATTAAAAACACCATTAAATGCAATGGGGCATTTATCACCAATAATGCTAGACCTTTAACATCAATGAAAATATTTCTAACAATATCCCCCTTTGTCATTGATGGAAACCTCAAACTAAAATTGCCACATCCTGAAACCTATACATACTACCATTTGAAAAATATAGAATAACTCTCCCTTACTGTAACAACCTATATTTTTTCACTATACTTATTTTTGCATTTGTACTTATACTTGTTATTCTCCCCCTTTGACATCAATGGCAAAGGGCCTACCTGGAGCTAACACTTAGCTCCCACTCAACTGATGCTAAACCTTTATGGCAAGAAGTAAAAGAAAGTTTCCCCAACTTCTCTTGTAGATACTCAAATGTGTGTTTTGGTAGTGCCTTTGTGAAAATATCTACAATCTAGTTTGTAGTAATGATATACTCCATCTTAACCTGTTGATCTGCAACCTGCTCTCTCAAGAAGTGATATTTAATGGGAATATTTTTTTTTTGAATTCATTGCTGGATTCTTCAAAATATTTATAGCACTTATGTTATCACAAAAAATAGAAATAGGTTAATCATACTTTACCTTGATATCTTCCAAAGTTTGTTTCATTAAAAGCACTTTACTAAAACACAATACTACTGCAATATATTTTGCTTCATCTATAAAAAGTGATACTAAATTTTTCTTCTTACTTAGCCATGATACTAAGCTATCACCAAGGAAAAAAACTCCTCCACTTGTACTCTTTCTATCATCTAAACACCCTGCCCAATCTAAATTTATATAAGCAACCAAAGTGAAATCTCTACCTGTGGGATACCATAATCCATAATCCAATGTTCCCTTGATATATTTGAATATTCTCTTCACCAACTAAACATGACTATCTTTTGGAGATGACTGATATTTTTCAACCATACGTACTGCATGCATGATGTCTGGCCTTGATGCTTTCAAATACATAAGAGTACCAATCATAGATCTATACAAAGATTGATTTGTAATAGGTGAATCTTCATCCTTGCTCACCTTGTTTCTTGTACACATTGGTGTGCCAACTGGAGCACAATCCTCAAAACCAAATTTTTTTAACATTTCCTTGGCATATTTACTTTGAGATATGAAAATTCTTTTATCTAACTAAAATATTTGTAATCCTAAGAAAAATAACAATTCTCTAAGCATAGACATCTCAAATTATTTTTAAATATTATCAAAAAATTATTTTATCATCTTTTCAATATTTCCTCTAAAAATGATATCATCAATATATACCACAACAATCAATTGATGCTCACCTTCTGTTTTGATGTAGAAATTACTATCAGCAAATCCTCTCTTGAAACTTTGATCCTACAGGTACTTATCAAGTCTTGCATACCAAGATCTAGGAGCTTCTTTCAATCCATAAAATGTTTTCTTCAATTTGTATACATTACTAATATTTGAGAGAATAAATACCTCAGGATACTTAATGTATACCTCTTCTTCTATATTCCCATTCAGGAAGGCAGATTTGACATCCATCTAAAACACTTTGAAATTTTTAAATGCATATGCAAGAAACATTCTAATAGCCTCTAACCTTGCCACTGGTGCAAATTTTCCTTCAAAATCTATTCTCTCAATTTGAGCATATTATTTACATACTAATCTTTCTTTATTTCTAGTCACTTCTCCATTTTCATTTAACTTATTTCTATAAATCTATTTTATTCCTATCACATTATGATTTTTTGATCTAGGCACTAATTCTGAAGTATCATTCTTTTCTATTTGATTTAATTCTTCATCCATAGCCTTAACCCAATGCTTATCATGTCTAGGTTCTAAAAAAGTTCTAGGCTAAATTTTGGATAACAAAGAAAAATTAACTTGTTCAAATTCACTTACCATCATTTTCTGATGTGAATTCCTTCATTTATGTCCCTGATGATGTAACTTTCATTATGATTTATCTAAACATATTTGGATAGAGTTTTGGTGCCCTTTTTCTCCTTCTTCTCATCTTTATCTGATTCTTCAAAACCTTCCTCTTCAATGATTTCAAGAATGTCTATTAGATCATTGATTTTTAGCATTCCATCTTCTTTTATCCTAACACTTCCACTTTCAAAAAAATTCTTGGTTATTTTGTTATAACATTTATAATCTTTACTTTTGCAAGAATAACCAATAAATATACCTTTAGCTAATCTAGATTTGAATTTATCATGTTTTTCATCTTTTTTTTTTTTTTTATGAAGCATCTGCTGCCAAAAACTTTAAAATAATCAACTGTTGCTGGTTTATCTTTTCATAGCTCATAAGGAGTCTTATCACTATTGACTCTTAATAATTCTCTATTATGAATATGCACTGATATAGTAACTACCTCTCTCCAATATTTATCTACTTTCTTGGATTCATTTAGCATTATTCTTGTTATCTCCTAAACTATTCTATTTTTATGTTTAACTACTCCATTATGCTATGGAGTTTTGGCTACTAAATAATATCTCTTTATTCCATGGTCTTCACAAAACTCAATAAATTGATCTGACATGAATTCTCCTTCTTGATCTGATCTTAGAAACTTAATCTTCAAATTGGTTTCATTTTCAATTAATGCTTTGAAATGTCTGAAAGCTTCTGATATTTTCTTTAAAAGTATTACCCAAGTCATACATGAAAAATCATCAATAAAAAAATGAAATACTTCTCACCTTGAGTACTTTGAGTTCTCATGGGTCCACACATATTGGTGTGAATAAGCTCTAGCATATGAGTAGTCGATTACTCTTTTGTTTTAAACCACCTTCTAACCTACTTTCCCTACTGACAAGGTTCACAAAGCATGTCAGATAGCTTTGTAATCTTTGAAATATTTATGACTACTTGCTTCTTGCTTATTTTGACAATATTGTCAAAATTTATGTACTCCATTCTCTTATGTCATAGCCAACTTTCTTCAATCTGAATCAAGAAACATCTTTGATCTTTTACGTCTGATAACATATATAAATTATTGCATATTCTCTGAGCATCTGCAACCAACATATCTAAATATTTTCTTCTAATTTCACAACCTTACACATAAAAATTTAGTGTATACATCTGATCACACATTTCACTTACACTCAAAATATTATGCTTAAGACTCTTTACATACAAAAAAAATTTAGTTTTAGTTCTACCATTATCCAAATTTAATGTACCTTTTTCAACAATTCTGGCAGTAGTATTGTCTCTGAATTTCACTATGCCACCATTGATCTTCTTCAAGGTTATGAATTTGCTCTCGACTCTTGTCATGTGCCTCGAACATACAATGTCAATGAACCATAACTTTTCTTCATTTCTTGCATGCAAAGTTGTCTACATCAACATAAATTTTTTAAGTTGTTTTTTTTTTGCCATGAACCTGTCTGAACTATCTTCTTGATGAATGGAGCTTTGAAACTCTAGTCCTTGACTAAATCAAACACACTTATATAGTACCAAGATATGTATCTAAAGTTGTTGCACTTGTAGCATATTATGGCCTCTTCATTAAAGCATGATAGAGGAGCAAAAGAGTTGTGCCTTTTGCTTGACTCTGTATGACTTTTTTTCTCCTTATTTCTAAAATTGTTAGCTCTTTTTTGATATTCTAATTTATTATGACCATATCTATTACAATAAAAATAGTAACCATAAAAATAGGACATGTTTGTATATCTCTAACCTAATTGCCTTTTGTAGCTCTATTCCCTTCAGCCTTCTTTATTTGAGATGTCTTTTGTATTTTTAACTTCTTCCCTTTTTATTTTTTCTTTAGTAAGAGCTTCAGCATAGCTCTTTTCTTTTTCCTTATCTTGTGAAAGTAGTGACCTCCTCTTTCATTTTTTCAAATCCAATACCTATTTTATCTGACATTGATCTTTGATTTTCTAATATCTTATTCAACATATTAGTGTTATTCTCAAATTTTGAATCATTAGCTACTCTATCATTGATTTCTTTATTTATTTTCTCAATATCTACTTTTAAAGAAGCAATTTTAATAACATACCTTTCACATTATTTACTTACTATTTTCAATTGATCCATTATATCTTATTCATTCTTCTTAACTTTTTTAAAGTGTTCTTGTAGATCTTCAATTATTTCTTTTGAATCTTTTTCATTTTTCTCGATCTGGAGCTTTAACTCTTCTAGGGCACAAATGAGTTTTCCTTCTAGATTTACTTTAGCTTCATCCTATTCTTATTCTTGGTCATCTATACTTTTACTTACAAAGACATCTTCATCTTTTTCCATGAATATAATCTCTTCTTCTTTTGAGTCACTGACTCCATTATCTTCGACTAAGCTAGGATCTTTAGACTACAAACTCTTCTTCTCAAATCCCTTCTTGAATTTACCTTTAAAATTATTCTTATATGTAGAATTTCATTCTTTATTTTTATCATTACTCTTATTTGGGCATTTAGCTACAAAATGTCAAATCTTTCCCTAATTAAAATATTTAAAAGGTATTTTTTCTTGATATTTACTTGTGCCCTTTTTCTGCTTACGAATGAATAGAGCTCCATTGTCATCTTCATCATCACTAGAATTATGACTTCATTCTTGAATTTTATCTTTCTTTTTCTTTGATTTATTGAAGGCCACTTCTCTTTTTAAGGTTTTATCTTGTTTAGTCTACATCTCATATGTCGTAAGAATACCATGAAGCTCATCCATCTTTAGCTTGGCTAAATTCTTTATCTCTTCAATTGCTAAATTTTTTACATCATATCTCAATGATAAAGATCTCAAAACCTTTTGAACTATAGTCAATTATTCCAAATTTTATCCAAGACCTTGAATCTAATTAACTATTTGATCAACCCATAATAGACAACTTAATATATTTTTTTCTTCTTCCATCTTCAAACTCTCAAACTATCTTCTAAAAGTCTGAAGCTTAGCTTGCTAAACCTTTCCATCAGCTTTATAAATATTTTCAAGTTTTACCTAAGTTTCATGATCAGATTTACATTGCACAACTTTAAAAAAATTAGATTCACATAATCCACATAAAATATCATTTAAAGCTTTAGCATTATTTTCACTTGGCTTTTTTTTTGCCAGAGTAGTTACAAGTGTTTGTGGCTCTTCATATTCCTCCACCACTGCCTGCCATATGTTGAATCCAAGGGACATCAAATAAGTCTTCATCTTTATACTCCAAAAAAATAATTCATCCCATCAAACAAAAGTACCTTATTTGTAAAATATCCTTCATGTGATCCAGCCATCATGCTTTCCTGATCTTTCTTCAAGCTCTAAAACTTTTACAAAAAAAACTTGCTCTGATACCAATTGTTAAGCATGATATATACTAAGAGGGGGAGAATCAATATAATATATATCATTTTTTAAATCTGATTTATTTTTTTTAACCACTCAATCGTACATTCAAGATATCCAATAAAATTGAAATAATAATTTGCACCACACAAGAGAGAGAGACCAAATTTTACATGGAAACCTAAAGTGGAAAAATCCTCAAATAACAATCTCAAGTTTATGAATGAACACCAACTCAAAATACAAATTTCACAAGCACCAAATTTTACGAGCACCAACCCCTTTGTCGAGCACTAACATAGAAACTATTTGTTAGCACCAACCCCTTACAAAGATTTGTGATCACCAATCCACAAAAGCACCAACCCCTCTTATTTTATAAAATTCAATTGTCTCTCAATGTTGATTACTCAACAAATGATATAACTCTATAATATCTCCTTCTTTTCTCTCTTTGAAAACAAATAAAAACTATGCACTCTCTTACATATTACAAATGGTTTCTCAAGCCTTTATTTATATCTTTCCAAATGACCTTTGGCATTCACCCTTTGTCACCCTTCAATCCTCATGGAAAATGGCACCAAACTTGCATGACCATTTGTATCCTTGCATTTGAAAAGTCATATGGTGACCATTCATAAGCAAAAACATCCTTTCCTCTTTTGTCTTTATCTTGCTGACTTTTCATATTCCTCAAAGTGTCCTTTTATGGAAAAATGTGCCATACCTCTTTTGTATTAACATGGTGACTCTTGGAAAGATTACTCTTCATGAGAAAATGCATTCCATTCCTCTTTTGTAGTTTACCCTGTGACTCTTTGACTTCTCCATGGGTCCTCTTTTGACTTATATACAATATATATATATATATATATATATATATATATATATATATATATATATATATATATATATATATTCATTAATATTAAATAAATATTAACACATATTAGCCAATATATGAATATTAAAAACACCATTAAATGTAATGGAGCCTTTATCACCAATAATGCTAGACCTTTGACAACAATGACAATATTTCCAACACTTAAACCCTATATACATATATTTATTCTTCTCTTCCACAACTAATTTATAGTTTTATATAACGTTCAAATTGTAATGGATGCAAAGCTTTGTCCTTTGTATTTATTCTTTAACTAGAAGGAGAGGAAGACCAGATGTGGTGTGATTATTTTACAATAATCTAAATATTGTTAAACCATAAATGAACATTCTTCTGATGTGATCATGTAATGAAGATTGGCCTCACTAGTTAGTTATTTTTTATTCCTTTCACATTTATTATCCAAGTGAAAATCATCATAGCAGAGGAGGGACCATGTCATGGAAATACATATATTCCAAATAATTCACACTATTTATCAATGTAATTCTTAAATTTCCAAAATAAATAATATGTGACATACACACCAAACTAGTACAGAATTGACCTGCAATGCTATCAAATATTAACATGAGAATGAGAAATAGGATCTTTGAGTTTTTGCTTTGATATTCTTTTAAAAACTTTCAAAAGACTTTTTGAGGTTTTAAATTATGGAAGGTAGGTGAATATATTTAAATTATCCAACCTATACTCATATTTGCATGAAATGAGTCTTTGTTTACACAAGAAAAGATTCAATGTATCATGACTTATGAAATAAATATTTTGGTAATATAAGATTTCATATTCAACCTCTAATTTGGGATATGAGAGTTTAAGTGTAGCTAGTTGGAACATGATCAATACTCTTGTAAATGTCAATTAACACCAATCTTTTGTGTGTATCTCTAACAAGCGAGAATAATTTTTACGAACAATATAGTATTTTAAAATGGTCCTACGATCTTATATATATATATATATATATATATATATATATATATATATATATATATATATATATATATATATATAATTTGGTATAATGTATATGATTTTAATGACTTTAAACTATCTTTTTCCATCCCAACACCATCTCCCTTAGATCTTTGTGTACACTCATTAAGACTAGATTTGCAAATCGTACTAGGAAAAGTGGTAGATTCCATATTAATACTTTTGAATTGATTTAGCATCATTTGTTTCATATTCATTATTTATCAAATAAAAATAAGAAATATCATTGAATTTCATTCTTCTATTAATTAAATTGATGTCGATAAGAATGAAAATGATAATGCCGATGTTGATCCTAATATTGCTAACTATGACTATAAGAATAATGTGTTTGATGGTGTAAATTATTTTGATTATGTTGATTAAAAATGGGTGCAGATACATGTTTATTTTCAAATTATAATAAATTAAATTCATGAATCTTTAGGCCTATGTTTCTTAAATTATAAGAAATACAAAAGTAATATTTAGCTAATGAATCTAAACCTACAAAAGTTCTCATAAATATTTTGATTGTTCATAATATTCTTATTGGAAACTCTATTTCTATATCAGGGTGTGAGGTTGGTATTCTAAGTGCTTCTATTAATATTTTTATGATTCCACCAATAGCTTATACTAAGGTTACTCTAACTATTCTTGTACAACTAACTAATATATTGAAGCTCCTATGACTAATGCAACATCATGGACCATTTCTAATTCAAATTAACCCTTTATTTCTACACATACTATTATATTTAAGGATGTACGCATTTAATAATATCTCAAAAATATGTGTGCTAAAATTCAGTTACCTGTACCCGAGTATCTCCAAAGTTTTGAAATGTGATTACTTCTTAATATATATTACAAAACCCTTTGGCTTATGAAGTCCTTGCTTATCCATTACCTATCCATTTTCTTGTGCCTAATTGTGATTTATATAATGGCAAGGGTGAACATTCACATCACATACATTTCTCTATTTCTTTATGATTTAGTTTTCTCATTATGATTTATTTATGATTAAGTTCTTTATTATAAGTCCCAAAGACTAATCATTATTACTTCTACAACTTGTATGTAAGATTTATGTATCGATCTAATAAGTTCCTCACTATAATCATAACCTATATTTCCATAAATATTAATCAAAATGTAATATTCTCTCAACTTGAGTAAATTAAAGGACCTAATGAGAACTTTACTCAATAAGTTCTTAGATTCAATACGACCTAAAAAGATGTCTCACCTTATCCTATTTCTCCATTCAAAAAACTTATCCATGTTGTTCATCTAATTTATCAACCCCTTTGGTTTTAAACTCCCTCCATAATCTAGAACGTCAACCTTGATTCCTTCATTCATTCCTTATAAATCTTTAACCATCCTTTTTTAATTCATGGTGGTTGTTCTTGTTGTTCTTCTTGTGTAACTTCTTATTCATGATCTATGTCATCTTATACATCACCTTATGCTCTCCTTTGTGTTTGATTCACAACGATCTGGGTTAAGTGGTCTCCTTGCATTTGCATCTCTTGCATAGTATGGTTCATCCAAGCAATTCCTCCTCATCTCTCTCTATCTCTTACAAGTCCAAGATTCAAACATGCTCTGATACCAAATAATGAACTAGAATAATATCAAGATAATAAAATTACTAATAGGTAGAGATTATGAACAATAACCAGTATTGATTCATATTTAATTATTTAATTATTTACAAAACATCCATAAATAATTTTGAAAATAGAATTGCAGTTGACATGTAAAATTTAGAACTCCAAAAATAAATAAAATTCAACCTACTATTTTTAGTAACTTTCACATGCAAGAAAGCACAACTCTAGAAATATCTAAAATTAAACTAAACTCTAAAATTAACACATCAGATGAATTTCAACTAATGTTCAACTCTAGTTACAAAAATAGACAAATTCTAAATTTAAAAATATAATTTTAAATCATAATTTTAGACCCTCAAATGGTCATATTTGGCCATTTAAAAATTCTCATAATCAGAAGAATAGGTTATGGCAGCATTGAAATTTTTGAGTTTGTCATTTTGGCATGTGTATGGGCTCAAATAAATATATAGATCAAAAGTTATGGCCTTCAGAAGTTGGGCCACATTTCTTGCATTGTGTTAGTGCTCTAAATACTTCTACTAATCAATTTATGCCTTCACCTATAGATCATACTTAGGTTACTCCAGCTATTCTTGTACAACTTAATATATCTTCTTTAGGTTCTATGACTAATGTAGCATTGTGGACAACTTCTAATACTAAATAATCCTCTATTCGTAAACATATTACTATATGTGAGGATGTTAACATTCAATAATATCTAAAAAAAATGCAAGATCAAATTCAGTTACTTACCCCAGAATCTCCAAGGTATAGAAACATGATTACTTATCAAGATATATTAGAAAACACTTTGGCTCGTGATGTCCTTGATTATACATTACCTCCTAGATTTCTTGTACCTAATTTTGATTTATATAATGGCAATGGTGACCATTCACATCACATTCATTCTTTTTTTTTCTTTATGATTTGTTTTTTCTCATTATTATCTATTGATGACTAAGCTCTCTCCTATAAGTCTTAAAGACTTGTATGTAAGCTTTATGTATCAATATAACATGTTTCTCACTCTGATCATAGCTTATATTTCTATAAACAATGGTCAAAATCTTGTATTTTCTCAATATGATCAAATTAAATAAGAACCTAATGAGAACTTCATTGAGTAAGTTCTTAGATTCAATACCACTTAGAAATATGTCCCACCATATCTTTAATAGTATGTTGTGAACTCTTTTCCTTATAGTTTTCTTCAACTACTCAAAGTCAAAGTCATGGTTAATACTTACCAATATTTTTATGAGCTTTTTCATATGATTTACCAATTTGAGATTAAACATTTAGATGTGAATATTCTCAAATATGTATCAAATACCTCTACCTCTACTACCACAAAATATTAAAGAAACTCAATATTTGAATATAAGAATAAGAATGCTCAAACATTTAAAGGTAAGAATGAGGATGAAGATTCTTTTTTAAATGCAATTTCACAAAAATAAGACATGATTTTTCTTCTGCCTTCTTAAACACTTTGACGTTTACATTATTACTTGAACCTCCTCAAAACATTCTTGAATAATTGATAATGTGCAACATGATTTATTTCTAGGTAAGTGAATTAAGATGGGGAGCCAAAAATATGGTAATCTACATGTGAAAATCATGAAATCAATTAAATCATATTTATTTTATTTAATGCATATATGTTTAGGCTTAGTAGTTATAAAGCAAAACATGTAAGCATTCTAATAAGTACACTATGACGTATGCATGAAATAACATGCACACATTCTAATGATACATATTTTTGAGAACACAATATTAAACACAATCCAACCTTATATATTCTTCTCAAAAAAACAATTCCTATTCTTTTTTGTTTTATACTACATTATACTATTTTTAATCATTTGAAGCTTCCATCATCATTTTTTAAATTATTAATAAACATTTAAGATTTTGATCGTCATTTTCAACCTTTTAAAGCTGATATCAATTTCATCTACATTATTTTTTTGTTGAAAAATTGAATTATTTAAAGGTTCCATCATCAACTTGTCTCAAATTTCATGTTTATTTTAGTCCCATTTATGGTATTGTAATCCAAAATTAAATATGATGGATGATAATTTTAAATATGTGAAGAGGAAAATACCCCATACATCCCAGTAATTGGAAGGAAAGAGGAGAAATAAAAAGAACAATTACAAATAAAGAGGAGAAATAAAGGGAACAATTACATCAACTTCATAGTACAAACTCTCAAAATTTTCTAAAAAAGAAGGGATAAATTTTTTTAAGGATAATGCACCTCAATAGCATAAGAGCATAAATATTTTATGCTACTTTTAGTTGGTTTTGTGCCCATAAATAGTAGTGGTATAGTTAGTGTTTATGGGATATGGGGCATTATCTAAGATGTAGAGGAGGGTTGTATTCTATATGTTAGGGTTCAATGTATATTATTTCATTTATATAAGGATCTATAAATATTTAGATTCTAAATTTAGGTTGGTGGGTTCGAAGCAGGGTCTGCATTACAAGTGTAGCTTTATAAGTATATACCAATTACGAGATGTTTAGTTTACCTTTTGAAAGATGGGTAACAAAGATTGTTTAAATAAACAAAATGTTATATCTTAAATTAGTGATAAAGAAGATATTAAGCAAAGCCGAGTAAATACATGCACTTTAATAAAGTACTTTTATTATATTTCCGGAATTACCATTGGGCATATAGCACATAACTTATAAATTTATACTCCAATCTATCTTTATTCGTTAATATAAGTATCTATTACATAATATCATACGCTTTACAGTTCTATTCACTCCTCTATCTCTCACTTGTATGGAGACCCCAATCGAATATGATATAGCTGCTACATTGCAGAAACATAACTGAAGGAGAGGAAGAATGGATGTGTTGTGAAATTCCAAAACTATTTTACAATAATCTGAATAGACTATTAAATCATAAATGAACATTTTTATGGTATGATCCTGGAATGAAGATGGGCCTATTGGTTAGTTATTTGTTATTCTTTTCACATTTATTAGCTGCGTGAAAATCTTTGTAGCAGTGGAGGGACGATGTCGTGCAAATACATACATTCCAAATAATTCACACTTTCTATCAAGTAAAACATAGATTTTCATAATAAATAATATGTGACATATACACCGAACCACTATAAATTTGACGTGCACTTTTTCAGGTTTTAAATTATGGAAAGTAGGCGACTACATTTAAGTTATCCAACCTATACTCATATTCGAGCTAACAAAAGACAAATTAGATTTCAAGAGGAAAGACTGAATTTTTTTTTTTTGATTCACTGTATCATGACTTACTGTAGAAATATTTTGATAAAGTAAAATTCCATATTTAATCACCAATTTTGAAAATTTGAAAGTTTAAAGTGTAGGTAGGTAGCTGGAACATAATCAATCCTCTTTTAAATGTCAATTCACCCTTATTTTGTGTGTATGTTGGATAAGATTTGAGAGTTGAAGTCACCCCAATTTTCTGTGTATGTTGGACAAGAATTGAGAGTTGAAGTGTAGATAGGTGGGACATAATTAATACTCTTATAAATGTCAATTCATACTAATCTTCTATACATGTATGTTGGATAAGTTTTAAGAGTTATGTTAGGTGGAACATGATTAATATTCTTGTAAATGTCAATTTACACTAATTTTGTATGTGAGTATGTTGAATAAGTTAAAATAATGATTTTGGACAATGTAATATTTTAAAATAGTTTTATATTATTTATTGTATATTAATTTATATATATTTAAAAAAGATACATAAATTATTAATTTAGTTTAAATCAAATAATATAAATGATTTAATCAATTCCATAATTTTTAAACTATCTATTTCCATTAAAACCATCCTACCTTAGATCTTTTTGTACATCCAGTAAAACTAGATCTTCAAACCCTAACAAGTAAAGTGATATATTGCATGGTGATACTTTTGATTTGATTTGCATCCTTTGTTTCTTATTTCTTCTTCTTTGAAATAAAAAATCAAAAATACTTTTGAATTTCCATATTTTACTCTGATGTTGAAAATGAAAATGTTGCCAATATGAATGAAAATGATAGTACTAATGCATAAATATGATTATGAGGATAATATTTTTGATAATGTAAATTATATTGATAAGGTTGATTACATATGAATTCACATACTTGTTTATCTTAAAATTATAATTAAGAGAAACCATGAATATTTAAATCAAGTATGTTTCATAAGTTATAATAAATACAAAGTAAGTTGTTAATAAATTTATATTTAAAAATGTTTTCAAATATTATTTTATTAATTTTAATATTTTTATTAGAAGCTTAATTTATATTAGGTAGTGAGATTAGTGTTCCCATTAATCTTTTTTTGCCTTTACCTATAGTTCATATTTAGGTTACTCTAACTACTAACTACTATATCTTTTGTAGCTCCTATGACTAATTTAATATCATGGAAACCTTCTTATTCAAATCAAGCATTTATTCATATACATGCTACTATATTTAAGGATGTTAACATTCAATAATATATCAAAAATATGCAAGCTCAAATTCAATTACTTACTTAGGGATTTTTGAAGTCTAGAAATATTGTTAGAAAACCCTTCGGTTCATGAAGTCCTTGCTTATAAGGTTTATTTTGCTTGATTTTGATTTATATAATGGCAAGGGTGACCATTCACATCACATCCATTCCTCTTCATGATTTGATTTTTCTCATTATGATCTATTGATGACTAAACTCTTTCTTAAAAGTCTTAAGGACTAAATTGTATTCATTATACAACTTGTATGTAATCTTTATGTATTGATCTAACAAATTTCTCATTATAATCATAACCTATATTTCTATAAACATTAGTCAAAAGATCATATTTTCTCAACTTAATCAAATTAAAGAAGTACCGAATGAAAAATTTATTGAGTAAGTTCTTAGATTCAATACTACTTAAAAATATGTATAGATATTTAATAGTAAGTTGTGAAATGTTTTTCCTTTTATTTTTTTTCAACCATTTAAAACAAACGTAATGAAACCAAAAAAACTATCAAGACAAATAAATTACCAATAGGCCAAGATCATGAAACAATACTCAAAATTGATTCGTATTGAATGACTTGAAAAAAATACAAACCCAAACCATACTTATATAAGCTTCAACTTGGTAATAAGAGTTTACATACAAAAATTTTAAAAAATATCTATTTTTAGTAGCTGCTATTTATAACAAGTTTTGCATGCAGTGAATGCAACTCTAAAAATCTTCTAAAATATCATAATTACTGAAATTAACCTGTCAAATTAAATTCAACTGAAGTTGATGTCTGGACATAAAAATATACAATTTTTAAAAATACAAAAAATTTAAAATATATATTTTTTAAAAATATAAAATTCCCTAAAACATAATTAAATTACAATTTTACACCCTCAGATGATCATGTATGGCCTCTAAAGAATATTAAAAACATCCCTGAGTAGGTATAAATTTATAGGACAACAAAAAACTCTATGATATGGTCATTTTAGCATGTGGAAGAGCTCAAATGGAGTTATGGTTCAAATGTTATGGCCTTTGAAAGGTTGGCCTTTTTTTTAATCATTCTCCTCTAGTCAAAAATAATTCAACACCTACGAGTTGCCCTGATTGTATTGCTTCTATTTTTCCTTGTCAATCTTCTCCAGATCCCATTTTATAATCTAATTATTTTCTTCTTACTAAAATATTTTCCACTTTATCAAATACCTATTATAATTCCCTTGCCTTGTGCCCACCATCTTCATATCCAAAACCTACACTATCATTTCTTTCTTCTTCTTTGGAACTTGTTGCTCCCAATTTACTTCTTCATATTTGTCACCTTCACCATCCTCTCTATGGAATTCATATAAATTTTAAACATTGAATACTGGAGATATATCAAAATTCTATGGCAAATTCATCTCATAAGTAGTGTCATTGATTTTATTCATAATTCTACATGATCCAATTTTGTTGTACTTCAACTTGTTATATGTGCCTTTTGGAAATATTTATCTCCTCAAGTAAACCATTACTAACTCTCCTTCAAATAATTTGATCTTCTTCTGACATATTCTACTTATTTATATTTATCATTAATTTCTTACAACTTTTTTTTTACTCCTTTCACCTACTGCATATGCTTTGCAAATGCTTTTGCATCATCATGAATTTGATCTATAGTTGGTAATTATACCAAATATAAAATACCCATAGGATTTCTCTCATAAAAATTATGAAAATGGGACTTTCCTATTGATTTATTCACTAAACTATTATATGCAAACTCAACTTGTGGTAAAGCCAACTCCCATTGCTTGGGCTTCTCTCTCACTATGCATCTCAATAAATTTCCCAAGCTCCTATTCACAACTTATGTCTATCCATCTATTTTTGGGTGAGATGCACTACCAAATTTTAGCTTAGCACTCATCTTCTTCCACAAAGTCCTCCAAAAATGACATAAAAATTTTGTGTCCCTATATGAAGTCATAGTTTTTAGAACACCATGCAATCTCACAATATCCTTAAAAGATAATTTTGAAACTCTAGTGGCATCATTGCTTTTCTTACATGTAATGAAATGAACTATTTTTAAAAATATATCTAAAACAACAAAAATTGAATCATTACCTCTCTATGTGTTTGGCAATCTCAACATAAAGTCCATACCCAAAAATGTCCATTGTCCTCTTTGAACTGGTAGTGGCATGTATAGTCTAGTATTTTTTGTATGCCCTTTAGCCACCTAACATTTACTACACCTTTAAACATACATTTTCACATCTCTCTTCATCTATGGATAAAAATATTTTTCCTCCACCAAAGATATTATCTTCATCTTACTAAAATGTCCAGCTAAACCACCACTATGTAATTCTCTTATTATATTGTATCATAGGGACCCAATTGGAATGCATAACTATTTTCATTTGAAGAGATAACTTTCTTGTATAAGATATTCATCATGAATATCATATGTCCCACCTGTTAATGGATTCCTACACTGATCGACTATGTCGCCAAAATATAGGTCAATATCATATAATTCTTTGATAGCTTCAAATCCAACTACTTTGATTAATGCATCAGCTACATGATTTTATTTTCCTGATTTATGTTTCAACACAAAAGTATACCCCTGTAAGAAATAAATCTACTTTGCATGCCTATTATTCAATTTATTTTGTGTATTCCCATACTTCAAAGCCTCATAAACTGTAAATAGGATAAATTCTTAGGCACCAGGTAATTCCTCCAATGTATTATTACTTGTATAATTGAATTTATTTCAAAATCATAAGTAGAATACTTTGTTATTACATCATTAAAATTGTCACTAAAATATGTTATTAGCTTTCCTTCTTGACTCAACACAACACCAATTCCCATAAATGAAGCATCATAATCAACTTCAAACACTTTGTTAAAATCCAGTAATGCCAAAATTGGTCTTTCTATAATTTTCTTCAAAGATTCAAAACTTTTTGTGGCTACTCTAGTCCATGTAAATTCCTTCTCTCTTATGAAATTTTTTATTGGTTCCACAATACTACTAAACTTTTTAATAAATTTTCTATAAAATATTGATAAACCATTGAAATTTCTTACCTTTTTAATGCTTCTTGGAATAGGCCACTCAACAATTTCCTTTAGCATTTCTTCATCCATTTTCACACAATCTTTTGAAACTACAAATCCTAAAAATACCAAACTATTCTTCATAACCCTGTACTTATTCAGATTTACATACAACTCCTTTTTTAACAAATCTAGTACCATTCTCAAATGTTTTGAGTTTTCTTATTTAGTCTTACTGAATAACAAAATATCATCAAAATAAACTATAAAGGTACCAATATATTCATGTACCATTGTATTCATCATCCTCATAAATGTGCTTGGTGCATTAGATAATCCAAATGGTATCACCATCCATTCATATAAGCCATCCCTAGTCTTAAATACAATTTTCCACTCATATCTTTCACGAATTTGAATATTATAATAACCACTCCTTAGATCAATCTTGGTAAAATATTTTTCTCTACAAGCACATCCATCATATCATACAAATGAGGTATGTGAGACCTATACTTGATTTTGATTTTATTAATTTCTCTACTATTCACACACATTTTCCATCCTCCATCTTTCCTTGGAGTTAGCAATGTTGATGTTACACACAGACTCATACTCTCTGTTATTACTTTCTTTCTTATTAATTTAGTAACATGTTTATTAGTTTTTGCATGTTCTGTTGGACTCATCCTATAAGATGCTTGATTGGGTAGAGTTGATCCTAGAATCAAATCAATGTTTTGTTGAATATCTCTCTTTGATGGTAAACCATATGATAACTCATCAAGCATAATATCTGTATATTCTTTCAAACCTTTTGGTGCTTCTATTGGTATTGGTACTATTTCTACATCCTCATATTTTTCTACTAATGCATAACAACAAACTTCTCCTTTCATAACTTGGATAAATTCTTTAGTAAAGATCATGATTTTTGTCTTCGCTTCCTCTTTAATAGGTAACAAAACTACCTTTGTACCACATTTCTACAAATTGTACATGTTCTTTATTTTGTCATTAATTACTTTCCTATCAAATTACCATGGTCTCCCCAATAACAAATGGCACACATCCATCAAAAAAACATCACACCATATTTCATCATTATAATTTTTTCCTATAAAAGACTTGATTAAGCACATTTTATCTACTATAACTTCATTTTATTTCTTCAACCATGAAATCTAATAAGGATTAATATGCATTTCACATTACAAATTTAGTTTTTCTATTATTTCTTTAGAAACCATTTTTCACAACTACCACCATCTATATTTACTTTGCATACCTTTCCACCCAAATGACATCTTGTTTGAAAAACATTGATCATATCCATGGATCACCACCTTATTTATTATGAACTTGTTCTTTCCTTGGAATAATCATTATTCATGTCATCATTAAATTCTCTCCAACATCTATAGGTACAACTTTAGTATTTTGCTCTTCTATCTCATCCTTAACTAGATTCACTCTTGGGCGATCTTCTTGTCTCCTTTCTTGATCTTGATAGTGTGGACACTAAAATGATCTGTGCCCTTCTTCTCTAGAAAAATAATAGACATAAGATCTATGTTGATTCATAAATCATATTCTAACACCACCATAACCTCATCCTCTCTAAAATCATCTTCCTCTTTGTTGGTATTAAAACCCTTGTCTGTTATCATCTTGCCTTTCTATACCACATGATGATTCACCTCTATTGGTATTAGACCCACCTTTAATGAAATTAAACCTAACTCATCCCCTATTTAGATGGTATCCACCTCTTCTTAGACCAAGAGACATTTTTTTAAAATTCTATCTATTTTTCTTTTCTTCAACCTTCAAAGCTAATTGATAATCCTCCTCCATGCTAAGTATTCTATGCATGGTTAATTCATCTTGAATAGTAAATTTAAAACCATTTACATACCTTGCAGTCATCTAATCTTCTATTTCATTGTACTTTACTCGTATGTAAATATTATAAAATTCATATGTATATCTTGTATATTGTGATCCTTTGGCCTTGAATTCTAGAATCTTCTTTATAGGGTTTATGCATAATCCATGGGAAGAAATCTCTCCCTCAAATTATTTTCCATATTTTTTCATGAATTAATCTTCTCTTTACCTTTCCTCTATCTTTATTTTAGCAGGTGGTCCCACCAAATCATTGCATGATATTTCAATTTTATGCATGCAATTTTTACCTTCTTATCTTCACTCATAGTCTTCCACTCGAAATTTTTTTTCATGCTATTTATCCAATCTATCAACTCATTTGGTTTTAAAATGCCTCCATAATCTGTAACATCAACTTTGATTCCTTCATTTTTTCCTTCTAAAGCCTAAACCATTCTCTCTTACATCAATAGTGGTTGCTCTTATTGTTCTTCTTTCTAAATTTCTTTATCATGATCTGTGTCTCCCTCATCTTCATCACCACCTTCTCTTATTCCTTGATTGGTGATAACCTATGTTAATTATTGAACTTGCCTCTACATCTCTTGTATAGCCTAGTTCATCTGCACAATGCCTCTTCATTCTCTTATCATGTCTTTTTCCTCCAAGATTTGAACTTGCTCTGATATCAGATAATGAAACCAAAAATTATCAAGATAAATAAATTATCAATAGGTAAAAATCTTAAAATAGTATTCAAAATTGATTCATATTGAACGACTTGAAATAATTACAAACCCAAATCATTCATAAATAAGCCTCAACTCATAAATTAGAGTTTACATACAATATTCAAAAAAACTAAAATTTAAAATTAAATTTCTATTTTTAGCAGCTACTATTTATAGCAAGTTTTACATGCAAGTGTACACAACTCTAAAAATATATTGAAATATCCTAAATGCTAAACATAACCTATCAAGTGAAATCTAATTGAAGTTGACATTCCGACATAAAAATATACAATTTCTAAAAATATAAAATTCCCAAAAAAATAATTAAATTGTAATTTTAGACACTCGGATCATGACGTATGGCCTTAAAAAAATATCAAAAACATCCCTAGGTAGGTATCACCTCCTAGGACAACAACAAAATTTTTGAGATGGTTTTTTTGGTGCATGGAAAATCTCAAACAGAGCTATGGGTGAAAATTTATGGCCTCTAGAGGGTTAACATTTTTTTTTGCATCAAAATATCATATTTAAGACTTACCTATATTTTGATGAATTTTTCATATAAATTAAAATTTTAAAATTAAACATTTTGATATGAATATGTTCAAGTATAGAATAAATGCTTCTACCTCTACTAGCACTAAATAGTAGAAAAAGTTAACTTTTAACTATAAATTTATTAATGCTCAAACATTTTAATTTAATAATGAGGTAATTTATTCAAATGCAATTTTAAAGGAATATAATATTCTTTTTCTTACACCTTGTTGAACACTTCAATATTTACATTATTAATTGGACAAGCTCAAAAAATTCTTAAATGATTAATTGTGTACAATATGATTTATTTATAAGTACACTACGATGGCATCCAAATAAATGGTAATACACATGTGAAAATCATTAAATCACTTAAATAATAATCATTGTATTCAATGCATATATGTTTAGGCTTCTTAGTTGGAAACATAGTGTTCTGACAAGTACACACTATGATTCATGTACACATTCTAATGCTACACATTTTTGAGAACATAATATTAAACATAATCCAACATTCTTTTTTTTTTTCTAAAAAAATATTACCTAATTTGTATTGTTTTATATTGCATAATACTATTTTTTAATTATTTAAAGCTTCCCTCATTATTTTTAAAGTTATTAATAATTATTTTAGAAATTAATCATCATTTTCAAACTCTTGAAGATAATATTGCTCTCATCTAAAGATTTTATGATGAAATTTTAAATTATTTAAAGGTTTCATCATCAACTTTTCTCAATTGTCAACTTTGTTGTGAATTCATTTATGCTACCATAATCCAAAATTAAATGTGATGGATGATGATAAGCATCATAAAGATAGAAGAGGAAAATTCCTAACACACCTTAGTAATTGGGAGGGAAAAGGAGAAATAAAGGGAACAAATGCATATATTTCATAGTAAAAATTCTCAAAAAAAATTATGCAAAAATAAAAAAGGATAAAAAAATTGTAGGGTGATGCACCTCAGTAGCATAGTTTTATCATAATTTTATTTGATTTTGTGGGAATGGATATTAGGGGTATAGTAATCTATCTATATTCATTATATATTCATAAATATAAATATAATATTTTATGATGAAATTTTAAATTATGTAAAGGTTTCATCATCAATTTTCTCAATTGCCAACTTTGTTGTGATTTCATTTATGCTACCATAATCCAAAATTAAATGTGATGGCTGATGATAAGCATCATAAAGATAGGAAGAGGAAAATTCCCAACATGCCTTAGTAATTGGAAGGAAAAAGGAGAAATAAAGGGAACAATTACATATACTTCATAGTACAAACTCTCAAAATTTTCTATACAAAAAGAAAAAAGGATAAAAAAAATTGTACAGTGATGCACCTAAGTAGCATAGTTTTAAAATAATTTTATTTGATTTTGTGGGAATAGATAGTAGTTTTATAGTTAGTGCTTATGGGATGTGGTGTGTTATGTAAAATGTAGAGGGGGGTTTTATTATATATTTTATGTAAAATTTATATTGTCTCATTTATATAGGGACCTATAAATATTTACATTCTAAGTTTAGGTTGGTGAGTTCGAAGTGGACACTTCACGATAAGTGTGTACCATCAAGCATATACTAACTACAAATATTTTTGGTTTATCTTTGAAGGTTGGAACAAAATATTATTTAAATAAATAAAATGATATATACTAAGTTAAGGAACGGGTGACCTATACTAGAGAAGATATTAAACAAAGATGAGAAAATACATGCACTCTAATAAACTAATTATATTACATTTCTAAAATTACCTATGTTTAATACATATAACACATAACTTATGATTTTATACTCTAATCCATCTTTATTCATTAATATAAATATCTATTATATTATATACATATAACACATAACTTATGATTTTATATTGTAATCTATTTATATTAATTAATATAAATATCTATTACATTATAGCATTCTCTTTACTATCTATTTAGTCCTCTCTCTCTCTCTCTCTCTCTCTCTCTCTCTCTCTCTCTCTCTCTCCCTCTCTCTCTCTCTCTCATCTCTCTCCTCTCTCTCTCTCTCTCTCTCTCCTCTTCTCTCTCTCTCTCTCTCTCTCATATAGATACTGCAATCGATTATGAAGTAGATGCTACATTGTAGAAACTGAAGCAGAGGAAGAATGGATGTGTTGTGAAATGGGAAAAACTATTTTATAATTTAATCTTAATAGATTATTAAATCACAAAAGAAATTTTTTTTGGTATTGTCCTGCAAGAAAGATGGACCTTAATAGTTAGTTATTTATTAATGCTTTCACATTTATTATCTAGATAAAAATTGTTGTAGTAGTGGAGGGACCATATCATGGAAATACATATATTCCAAATAATTCCTACTTTCTATCAACGTATAAAATCTTAGTTTTTCATAATAAACAAGGGCGTAGAGCACTAAGTCACTGTGGGAAGAAAAATGAAAATTTTAATAGCTTAAAGAGATATGGCTTATAATTTGGTTCATTTTTTTTTACCTTACTTCCACATCAACTACAATCCTGTGAAAACACCATACCGATCAAACCAAATAAAGATAGAGAAAATGAAAAATAGAGAAAACCTAAAAGACACAAATTTATATGTTTCAATACATTATGCTAAGGCAAATGAATTTTGGGGGCAAATATCAGCTGATAAAGCATTGCATTAGCATGAAAATTAAAGTTTTGGCCTTCAGCGTCAAGCCATTGTTCAACCAGTACCCTCTCCTCCAATGTCTTGCCCAAAATACAAGTCCCTTGTTATGCATATTTCTCAGCATAGCACCTTATTATATCCCTGGACTATCTGCATACCCATCACACACAAAAACACCTAGATAATCTGCATTAACTAAACTAGGGATGCATATATACAATGATTATATCATGTAGAAAGTGTTAATATGAGTACTTAAGAGTAATAAAAGCAATTGTAAGATGTAGTGAAAAAGCATGTCAGACTTCAGATAGTGAGATATGTATTCAAGGGTAGTTAAGGGGTTATTTTTTTAAGGAATATGAAACTCTAGGAACATATGAGAAAGTATTTTCACTCCGTATTTTATGGGATTATGCATTGAACATCAATTGAAAAATATAGAGTAAAAAATCCAAATGCAATAGGTAAGTCTAGTGGTACCAAAAAGCCATTTAGTTTGTTGTTATTTCCCTTGAGAGCCTTATCCAAAGATATCCTTGACACGTTTATCACTAAAACAATTAAACCCACTACAAAAATACAATTTAAATATAAGCAAGATTCACATTACCAGATACCTTAGAGCAATCAATAAGGCACTAATAAATTTTAGTAGTTAAAGTACAACAAAAGGAAGCCACTTGAGTATTTGATATGCTAAATAGAATACAACTATGTAAGATAATCAATATTAGATATCCATAGTGAAATATTTTATCTTAAAATATTGAGTTACCAGAAGCTGCTAAACTAGCAACAAGCAAGATATGCATCATCATCAACCAAACAATGTCAGAGTTGTGGTAGTAAATAGGATATATAGAATGCTTTATGACTAGAAAATAGAACATAAGAAAGAATTTGAGGATAACTTCAGCCATATCAAAATGAGCCCTTTCATTTCCATATCAACTTTTATCACAACAATGGTAAGCATGATGCTACCCTAGTAAAGTTATGGTGCAAGATGGTCAGATTCTGAAGAAGGAAAAAGGGGGATGGGCAAAGGAATCATAGTTGAAGGTTGAAAACAGAATTCCTTACATAATATTTTTGAAGAAAGCAGAAGGAAAATAAATGTAAAGAGGAAAGGAAACCAACATTTGATAGTGCTATTTTATTTTAATTTCAAAAGATATAGGAATAACATTTAAATCATCATTTCTTTGAAATTTTTTATTGATTACTAATAGTGAAAACCTGTGACAACAAGAACACGAGTGACATAAGTCAAACAAGCCTCCCTATTTATAGTCATGATATAAGCACACTATACTGAAAAAGATGTAAGTGAATCACCAGAAAGGAGAAAAAGACCAAAATAAAACAAAACAAATGTGTATATTTGAACTTCATGTTGTAATGGCAGCCAAGCATGAATACAACCTACATTGAACAACAATTGAAAAATGTAGAGTAAAAAGTCCAAATAGCGTGTAGAAGGTGGTTGTATTCAATGACTCATGGGGACATGTGGAGAATGGTTGGAGGCAAGTGGAAAATGATTGACGACAAGTGAACTGCCTATCTCACATTACCACATTAAAATGACCTCTGTCATTTTTGGAAAGCAACCTATCAATCAATATATTTTTCAACATAAAAAATTAGTGCAAATAACATCAAAAACATTTCAGCAAATCAGTGCACTATAAGTAATATTATTTTATCATCAAACTTAAAATCCTTGCACCTTACCATTTCAAAATTTACATATATTACCAAGCACAAAAAATAGAGTGCTCTAATTAGTCAAGCCAGAAAGGGTTAATAATTGTTTAATATTAAGTGAATGTTATAGTAACGTACATGAGCAAACACAAGAAGATCTAAGATTAGAAATCCTTCTTTACTATCCATCTTACAAATGCATCCAATATGACTGTATCCATAGTAAATAAAAATAAAAAAGCAAAAGAAAATCCCGCAAGTCCATTGCTGCATATATTGAGCGAAGAATAAGTCGAAACCCTATTTTTGAGCAGATTAATAAATGCAGTTTAAAAAGGAAAAAAGGGAAAAAAATCTATTATTTGTTCAGAAAATACCTGCCTATTTAGAGGTGGCTTCTTCCTCTGCTCCAATCTTGATGTGCTCTATCCAACCCAATAACGTGAGAAATGCTCATTGACAATGGAGTCGACTCTGCCCACAAATTTTTACAAAGCTTCTCACCTTTTAAAAAAAAATAATAACAGTGCAACTTTATCCTTGGCTTATGTATCCAATGTTGTCTGACACCAAATCCAGGTATCAATGCATGCACTATGAGTGGCATCGCCAGGTGAAGATTAGAAGCGCAAGTAGGTTAAAAACAAATCAATAAATTAAAATGGAGCGATTATGGTCATCCTTATGATAAATCTGCATGAAGCGCCCCTACTGCTGTGCTAGCAGCCATACAAAGCAAACAATTCTGACATGCATTTAAACATCTGATTTTCGCAGCTGCCATTCCCACTAATGATGCGAAATCATCCAGAACATGCATTTTTTACTAAAAATCAGCTCACAGCAAAATCAATATTATATTGTAATCCTTAAAAACCCTGCATGTTAACTTTGCGAAAGCTTATAACAGTAGGTAACAGGGGGATGTGCGCCCAAAATGGAATTAGTTGATAGGCTAAAACAGGAAATAGTAATAATGAGTTAAAGCAAAACCGTGTCAATAGTCTCCCTCCCGGAACTAATAATATGTGATATACACACCAAACCAGTACATAATTGACCTGCAACGCCATCAAAGATAAATCTGAACATGTGAAACGAGATCTTAAGTTTTGCTTTGATATTCTTATCAAAACGTTCAAAGAGACTTTGCTGAAAAAAGACACAAATTAGATTTCATGAGCACAGAATGAGTCAGTATTCACACAAGAAAAGATTCACAGTATCATGACTTATGATATAAATATTATGATAATGTAGGATTTCGTATTTAACCACCAATTTGAGATTTCAGAGCTTAAGTGTAGGTAGGTGAGAGACATCCATGCTCTGGGAAATTTCATATATCAGTGTTTTATAGTAAGATGCCTGAATTATCTTTCTTAGATCATAGTTAAAGTTTACAATAATAATTTATACTTAATTAAATTACATTTATTAATTTTAAGAATAAATATATATTAATATGATTATGTTTTTCCATTTAAATAGATAGTATATCAATGAATGAAATTATATTTTTTTATACATACTCTAAATACGTCAATGCAATCATATATTGAAAAACTCTTCAGGTTAAAATAAATATCTTACTAGCATGCAAACCAATATATCAGTGTCATAAGAAGAACCAAAAACAAGGCACGAATCATATACTTATAGATTTCTTAAGAAAAAACAAAAAAAAACATTAATCGGCCAATAAAGACTGATTTTTAAAAAATATCAAATGGTGAATTTTGGTGAATAACCAAAATTGACAAGAATTTAAATAGATTAAAAATATAATATTAAAAAAAACTCAAAACATCCAATAAATTATAAAATATGAAAAGATGTTGTAAGTGTCACAAATTTATATTAAAAAATTTAAACAAAAGTTAAATCTGAATTAATAATTTAAAATTACATAAATACTAAAATATCGTAGTAAATAACTATTTTAAAAAAAAAAATTATATATCCACAAATTTCTCTATTTTGATTTTTGTATACATAGACATATCAAAGTAAAACCAACAAATACACCTGAAAGACGTAAAGAATAAATTTAAACTAAAACTTTCAAGTGTTACTTGAAGTTAATACTAGATCTAATAATAATTTTAAACTCCAAAAAAAATATAGATTACCTTATCATAAGGTTTCGCTCATCCAATTAACAAAATAGAAAAGATTTGTCTCTTCATTATTTGCTTGAATGTTATGACTGCCACTTAAGATCCTCAAATAAACATCAATACTTTTATTTCTACCAATGTAAATATATATTTTACATGTAAAAAAGGAAAATATTTGCAAATATATCAATATCTATATAAATTAACACGAAACAAAGCAAAAAAAAAAACTAAGTAAAATGAATATTAGAATGATTATACCTGGTGATATGCCAACTCTGCCATCAATTTTGTAAAATATATAAATTTGTATAAATTATCAAGAATTATAACTATATGTTATGTAAAATATACTTATGATTCTTTAGTGTGTGCCTTTTAGTTGTAGAAATAAATATCTTATAACTCTATGATACACACTTTCAATTATGTACGAGAAAATATTTAAATTGTATCTTACTAACCATTTTAAAGGAAAGTATCTTTACTATGTCTAAATGCTAAATATAAAATAGGTAGATCATATACCCTCTTTTTTAAGTGGGTTAATTTTCATATCACTCGTGTTCTATAAAAAAACAAAATATATAAAATATTTAAATTATTAGAAAAATCATTTTTAAAATTAAATTAACCACATGTTCAGCTGTGCCACAGAAAAATATTATCATACAAATATGTAACTTAAAAGGATATGACCACTGAAGGTATAAATCCTATAAACTGTAGAATTTTTAAATAAAATTAAATCATAGCCAAATATATGCAATATTCATAATACAAAAGAGATAAGAGTTGCAAAAATAAAAAATACTTATTCTTCAAAAAATTGGAATCATTCTCCTCCTCCTCCTCCTCCTCCTCCTCCTCCTCCTTCTTCAAAATAAAGATCAATTACAATGTATTAATAGAATTGCATGTGAACATGCTTTTCTAATTATTGAATAAAATATTTTAAATTTATCTAAATAATAATTTGCATGTAATAGAAAATAAAACTAACTCTAGCCTTTCTAAGGCTTTATTTTTTCTATAAAATATATTAACTAAAAATTAACTAATTGTCTAAATTTAACTCCACACAAAAATGTTCATGCAAACTAAATTTACACTAATAGTCTAAAAATAGAACTGACTGAACTGCACTTCAGCATCACTTTTCAACATACTCCCCCTTGATGCTGAGCGGGCTCGCAATTTGATCTCTGAGTGTCAAAAAATTATCTGTTTCAACTACTTTCATGAAGATATCTGCCAATTATTCTTTAGTGTTGATGTATTTCCATTCTACTACTTTCATCTAAACTAAATCTCAGATAAAATGATGCTTTAAATCAAAATGTTTTGTCCTACTATGATGGAATGGATTCTTGGCCAATTTAATATCACTAATATTATCACAAAAAATAACTATGGGCTCAACTTGAATCTCTCCAATTTCTTCAAGAAGTTTTCTAAGCCATAGTGCTTGTGTCCCTGCTGAAGTGACTGCAACATACTCTGCTTCTGTAGAAGAAAGGGAAACTATACTTTGCTTCTTTGACCTCCAAGTAATCAAACCAAAACCAAAAGAAAAATAATTCCCAGATGTTGACTTTCAGTCATCCAAACTACCTCCCCAATCAGAATCACTAAAACCAACAAGATTGAACCTTTTAGAAGTGTAGTAATGAATACCAAAATCTAGATTGTGTTTCACATACCTCAAAATTCTCTTGGTTGCCTTCATATGTATTTCTGATGGCTCTGTCATGTACCTTGAAATAAGTGAAACTAAATAAGCAATATCAGGTCTTGTGTGAGTTATAAACATTAAACTTTTGACAATACTTCTATAGGCTATCTCATCAACTCTTTCAGCACCATCATCTCTACACAACACAACTCCATGAGCAACTGGAGTGGAGACTAGTTTACAATCAACCATATCAAGTTTATTCAACATATCTTTATCATACTTTGTTTGACAAATGAAAATTTTATTCTCCCTTTGATAAATCTCCATTCCTAAAAAATATTTCATAAGGCCTAAATATTTCATCTCAAATTCATTCATCATGAAAACTTTGAATTCATCCTTCATCATATAACTGCGACCCATATACAACAAGTCATCAACATACAAACATACAATCATAATATCATTACCTTCTTGTTTGTAGTAAAGGGTAGGTTCACTCTTACTTCTTTGAAAGCTATTCTCTTGAAAATATCCATCAATCCTAGCATACTATGCTCTTGGTTCTTGTTTGAGGCCATACAAAGCCTTCTTTAACTTGTAGACATGGTTTTTTTTTCCTTGCACTTCAAAACCTTGTGGTTGTTCCACATATACTTCTTCTTCTAAGTACCCATTCAAGAAGGCACTTTTCACATCCATATGATGGATGCTCCAATTCTTTTGAGCTGCTAATTAAATCAGCATTATAATGATCTCTTGTCTTGCTACTAGTGCAAATGTCTCTTCATAATCAATGCCATACTTTTGTGTGAAGCCTTTAGCAACTAATCTCACCTTATGCCTTTCAACACTTCCATCACTGTTACACTTAGTCTTGTAGACCCATTTGGTGCCAATCTTCTTCTTGTCATGTGGAATATTTGTAAGCTCCCAAGTTTCATTCCTATAAATATAATCCATCCCTTCTTGCATTGCTTGCATCCAAACCTCATTAGTATATGCATCTTTAAAACATGGTGGTTCAAAATCAGCCTTGGTAAGTAAAGCAAAATTTAGTGTCTCACCTCTTGGATTTTCTTTATGTGCTTGATTTGAACTTCTTTGATAAATGTCACTCAATCTTCTTACCTTCCTTACAGAACTAGGACTTGAATCTGGACTTACACTTAGAATTGAACAACTAGATGAGGGGTTACTTGGTGGATTTGTAGCACTTGGAATAGAAATATTAGTGGGCTTCCCATGATCAATATCATCCATAATAACTTTATTTAAAATAGATTTTGACTTCTCGATATGGCCTTTTTGATGACCATAGACTCCCCCTTCATCAAAAATCACATCTCTTGACACAATAAGCTTATTAATGAGAGGATTATATAACCTGTAAGCCTTACTTTTCTCACTATATCCAAAAACAATACTTGACTCACTTTTGGGATCTAACTTTTGCCACCTTTTATCATGATCATAAACATAGGCTAAGAAACCAAAAACATTGAAATAATTAACATTTGGCTTTTTCTCATACCAGGCTTCATACGGAGTCATCCTGTCAAGTGCACTAGTGGGACTGTGATTGAGAATAGCAACTGCATCTCCCCAAAATGAATTACTTAATCCCTTTGTTTGTAGCATGGTTCGTGCCATCTCCACCACTATATGATTCTTCCTTTCAGCTACACCATTTTGTTGAGGTGTGTATGTAGTGGTGAGTTGTCTTCTAAAGCCATGCATATCACAATAACCTTGAAAGGCTTTTGAACAAAATTTTTCTCCACAATCAATCCTTAAGAATTTGATTTTTCACCCTTTGTCATTTTCTACAAGGGCTCTAAACCTCTTGAATGTATCAAGAGCTTCACCTTTGGTCTTCAAAAAATAAACCCAACACTGTCGTGAGTAATCATCAATAAAAGTAATGAAATATGATGACTTAACCAAACTCTTTGTCTACATAGGACCACAAATATCTGAATGAACTAACTGGAGTGGATAATGGGCCCTCCATGCATTGCCTTTTGGAAATTTCTCTCCTGCATGTTTTCCTTTAGCACATCCTTCACAAACTTCCTTGTGCTCTTCAACCTTAGGCAAACCAGAAACTAATGCTTTTGATGTTAGAATCTTTAAACTATATAAATTTAAATGCCCATACCTGAGATACCACAACCAACTTGTATCCACATATGCCATAGTGACAAGTTTTTTGTTATGTTCACCAAACTTCAATGGAAACATCCCATTCTTTGTCATAGGCACAACTGTTACCACCGTATTTCCTTGATTCTTATCATAAATTATAAATTGTTGATTTTCAAATACAAATTTATAATTCTTCTCACATATGTTGTCCCCCAAAAGATATCACTCATTTTTGGGACAACATTTGAACAATTTTGGTCCTACAAACCAAAATTGTCTCTTCCCTTTTCAAAATTTGTCCTAGGCATTCAAATTCCTAATTTTTCAAGCTTCTCAGAAAATCTACGGACTTTGCAGGCCAAGTTCAAAGGACTTCACAAGTTGATTTCTATAGACTTGGTTTCTACAGACTCTATAGTGCCTTGGTTTAATTAAAAATCTCCATCGACAAGCATCTAAGCAAAGAAGGCTTGAACCATTGAACCACTTTGGTTCAAAGGTTCAACAAGTTCAAAGTTCAATGTTTGGTTCAACCAAGTAGTTCAATGCTTTGTTTCACTCAGGTGGTTCATCCTTTGGTTCAATCAAATGGTTCATCAGTCAGTTCAAGGCTTCGTTTGAACCATTGAACCAAAACTTGGTTCAATGGTTGGTTCAAACAAATGGTTCAAAGGCAGGTTCAATCAAGTGGTTCAATGCTTAGTTCATTCACTTGGTTCAAAGGCTTGGTTCATTTAATTGGTTCATCAGCTTGAACCATTTTGGTTCAAATTTTGGTTCATTAGCTTGGTTCAATCAAATGCTTCAACCAAGTGGTTCACTTAGACAGCTCAAAGGAGCAATTCAAATGCAAAAGTTCAAAGAACCTCCTGAAGGAAAAAGTGCCCTTACAGAGGGCACTTGGATGAAAAAAGTACCCTTTAGAAGTGTCATTTTTAAAGAATCCTCAAAAGGTAAATTCTTTCAGATTTTTGCTTAAGTCAGTCGAAAAAGTCTAAGGCATAATTCCTTCAGACAAAAAATCTGAAAGAATTCGGAGAAGCTGTGGGCAAAAAGCTTGAAGAAATAGCCAAGGCAAATAGATGGAAAAATTTTGCAAACTTTTTGTCTGTAGGAAATTTCCACAGACTTTTTGTCCAAGTAATTTTTGTCTGTGGGAATTTGTCTGTAGAGAAAGCCCAAGGAAAGCCCGCAAAAGACTTCTAAGGAAAAAGATGTTGGAGGACCCCAAAGGGAAGGTACCCTTGTGGGGGAATCTCGGATGCAAAATTGAAGGACACTCCCTGGAGTTGAAGGGTTATCTTCCCTTTGGGAAGACGTAAAACAAGAAATCTAAAGGAAGAACTTAGCTATCCATGAGAGACTGCCGAAGCTTGAAGGCCATCCAAAGACCACCTGAAGGGCAAATACCCTTGCAAGGGGATATTCTTGACCTAAGGTAGATCATTTATTAATGCCCAAAAGGGTAGGTTATTTTTTGGAAAGTGCCACATAGAAAAGCCAAAGGACTAATGGGTGATGCACCCGAAGATGTCAAATTCAAGACAGTGAACTAGTTGTTGAAAACTTAGTGATAGGTGCGCGAACGTCAATTTTAAAGCTCATGAAATAGCCATTGATCCTTTGAATCTACAGACCCAAATGCATTCATAGGATTTAAGGCCAAGGCCAACAAAAAGTGATTAAAGAACATAAAAACAAATTGAATCCAGGACCTGATTCAATTAACCAAAAAAGGAGGAATGATGAAGAAAGGATCAGATCACTAGGTGGACATTGAAAGTTGAAAACTTTCAATAAGTGTGACTTGTTTCCCTACATTGAGAAAAATAAATGGGTATATGCCCCTAATTTCTAGCCTGTCTTCCTAACAGTTTTCAACACAGCATGATGTGTTATTGTCCCTGACTCTTTCTTGAAGAGGCTATATAAGGGACTCTCTTTTATTGTAAAAATATCTCTTTTTGACAATCAGAACAAAACTCTGCCCAAATTGAAATGCATTTATGAGACTTTGAGCTCAGTTTGTTGATCATATTTTGTTATTGGAATAAGAAATCAAGTGATTTTTCAGACTTTGTGTTGTGATATCTTTATTGTTGAGGAAACTGTTCTTATGTATTTTTCCTTAATATATCTTCTATTCCTTTAATTCAATAAGTAGAATTAGTGACAGTAGTCAGGAAGGTGTCCTGAAGAGTCAACTGTGGAGAGACTTTATGCCTCCATAATTTCCTTTAGTGTGTTTTTTTCAATTTTGTGTAAAGGACCTTAGGACGACTTTATGCCCTCATTTTCCTTCGTATCTTACTCTTGAGCAAGTCATGTGGAGACTTTGTGCTACATCTCGATTTGCTAATTATTACATCTTTTGCTACATTTTTTTGTTACTTCCAGGAGTATTCTTGTGGTTTGCTGAGTAGTACTTCTGAAAGAAGAGGAGTGCTTTCTGTCATTTCCCTTGAGTTTTTCCTTTGATCCACACACATCATCCCTAAAGAAAGAGAGATGGATGGTTTTTCCTACCCTTGAGTATTATTATTATTATTATTATTATTATTATTATTATTATTATTATTATTATTATTATTATTATTATTATTATTATTATTATTATTATTATTATTATTATTATATAGGGAACCTCCCCTTGATGAGAGGAGAGATCAATCTCCTTCTGATGTGTTAAACCTACACATTTGGATGACTAATCTTCCTAATTTGGCTGATCAAACCTGTTTTGTTTATCAGTACATCGATCGACAAAATATTAAACCAACAACATAATTGTCCAACACTCAACAAATTATTCTTTAACTTTAGAGTGTAATAAATGTCTTTAACACTCTTTATACCTTCTTTTGTATGGACTTCCATAGATCCTTTTGCAGCAACCTCTAATGATTCATCATCACCAAGTTTGATCTTGGAATTAAAACTTTTATCCATTATAGAAAAAAAAATTTCATTCCTTGAAATGTGGTTAGAACATCCCAAATCTAAATACCAAATATCTTTA